>VYZW01006725.1:195865-260939 GCA_013401315.1 Balaeniceps rex
CCCCAGGCTGGATCCCCGCCGGTTCCCCCACCCACCCCCGGGCGGGATCCCTGCCCCCTCCGGCGGGATCCCCCCCGCCTCGCCCGCCCGCGGGGCCGGCTGGGGCCGCATCCTGCGCTCGGCGCCCAGCACCGTCCCGGTTCCCAGCCCCTCTCGCAGCTCTCGCCTCTTGCGGAGGGGAAAACTTACCCTAACATAAAGCCTAGAAACTAAACTCTGTTCGGGCACTGTGAATAAGCTCCTGGCTGACTCCTGCTCGTTTTGGTGCTGTTTTATTTTTATCCTTAACGCGTTTCTTTTGGGGTATTTTTTTTTCCCTTTCATTTCAGCACACATCCAGGTTATTTGAATAGTCAGCTAAATCTGATGAAAAAAAAAAAAAAACCAACAAACCCAAACCCAAACCGTGCTGAGATCTTACAGCCTATCTGTTTTGTTCACAGATATGGATCAGGGGTGAGATGGGCTCTTCCTGGCTCTGCTCTTCCTTGGAAGTAGCTGGATGGGCAGAGAGACAGCGCGGACCAGTAAGGCGTGGGACTGAACTTCAGGGAGGTTACAAGTTTTTCACCTTTTTCAAGTATTAAAATTAAAATAAAATTACATATAGGAAAAAAAAAAAAAGAAGAAGGGGGAAAAAAAAAAAAGCAACCCAGACTCCACCTTTGCACTGAAGGGATTGGTTATGCAAATATGGAAGGGGTTTCCTGGCAAATACAGCTTTCTACTGTATGGTTAATTAAATCATCACTCAAAAGCCTTCCAATGTGACGCTTCTGTCGTAATCCAATCAGGTTACGTAGGTCCTAAACAAGAAAGATATTTTCCACATCTGGAAGTCAGCAATTTAGCAAGTACTGCACATTATTAACCAATTCAGAGCCCACTTCCCAGGGGGATTTTTTTTTTTTTTTTGAAGTTTAAGTGTTCTTAACCAATGCTCTGCTGTTTTGTTAATCAAAAAGCTGGTTTACACTGCACGTAATTGAGAACTAATATCGAAGTAAGTAAAGGCAGCCCGAGCTGGGGATGCTGAGCGAAGGCGTTGATCTGCAAAGGGGGCTGATATGGCTGAGCCTCCGTCCCCTCATGCCCAACTCCCAGCGCAACCCGCAGCCGTTTCTTCCTCTAAAAGAGGTCGAAATAATCTCAACGCAAAGAGAAACTTCACATCTCGCCTACTTCTACGGTCCTTGCCGAAGGTAAACGTGGGGCTGCCCAAAGGGCTGCGTTCAAGAGCTGCGAAACAATTTTCCTCCTTTGACAAGATTTAAATCTATTACAGCACTTTTTTTCCCCCCCTTTTTTTTTTTTTTTGCTCCCCCTCCTGAAGGAAACTGAAACAAATGGCACACTGATCCGACACTAGACTTTTACTTACATTAAGCTGAGATAAACTGCTCTTGAACTGCGCATTGAATGCGTGCCTAAAGCAAGAACTGGAACGCCAGCAATAGGCGACTGCGCTCCAAAACGCTCCCGATCAGAGAACACCTTTCTGATGCTGAAGGAAGGAAGGGGACCCCCCCACGCCCCCCCGCAACGTGTCTTTGCGGCTCCTCGGAGCCACCGAGATGCTTTTTTTTTTTTTTTTTTTGGTCATTTATGCCAGTTAGACGTGAGCGGGGTGCCCCGGTGTGATGCTGGGGAGAGGCAGCGCAGCGGGGCGCAGGGCGGGGGGGCTCCGGGGCAGGGGGGGGGAACACCCCCGAGGTCCCCAGCCTGCGGGGGGGCGGTCCGCAGAAATAGCCACCAAATCCCCCCCTCCGGGTGTCCCACTCTCCACCCCGGAGCTGCAGGTCCGTGCGAGGCGGGGTGTGGGGGGGGAAGGCTGCGCCCTGCCTGCGCCCTGCCTGCGCCTTGCCTGCGCCCTGCCTGCGCGGGGTGCCCGCGGGGCTCGGCCAGCCTGGCTCCTCCGGGAGGAGGGTGCCCCAGGGCTGCCGGCCACGGAGCGGCTGGAAGCAAATCTGCCTGCTGCTGCCGCTGAAATCCATAATTATGCAAAGGTGGGAACAAGGATCTCTAATTTTTTGTATTATTTTTTTAATTTATATTTTTTTTTCCCCTGGCCCGAGTTAGCTTGCCATGGCTAAAAGTTTTGTTGCCACTACTCACTCAACACCAACCTTTATTTTCTCGCAGCATGCGTGACTTGTCCGTGCCTAAATATACCTGTAGATAGAGAGACGTATCACACACAGGCAAAGCGATGATATCTTAATGAAATATATAGCACAGTGCAAATATCCTGAAATCAGATTCAAGTATTATTAATTTGAATTAGATCCTCTCAGATCCAGAAGACACTGCCTATAAATCAAGGGCAGCCTGGCAATTCCTTAAAGAGCTAAACCGAATTTAGATGCATATCATAAAAAGAAAGAAAAAGAAAAAAGTGAATGCTAATTACTGGCTCGCTTGATTTCCAGTCACTCACGTTTTATATGAGAAAAAGGAAAAAAGAACAAACAACCAACAAGTCCTCAAAATAAATTAATCCCATTACAAATGCCTTAAATATTGTTCATACAGTTCCAGATTACAAAACGAGAGGATGAACGGGAGATTAAGAGAAACTGCAGCCTAACCTGCAATTGGCAGGAGTGCCGTCGATGTTATATCATTAAAATATATATCTGCAGCTACCCTAAGAAACAAACCCTCAGACCGTGTGATGATGCTCAAGGGCTTTAAGGAACGTGTTGGCATTGTCAGATAATCCCTATTCATAATTTTGCAGACTGTTCTTTCAGCCCTCAATCTCACAGTTCCTCCAGCTCTGAAGTGCCTCAGCGGGGCTTGCATCGGAGCGATAAACTGCTCTGATCTTTGCAGGAGTGGCACAACACCCAGCCTTATTAGATGGTATTTTAATGTGGTATGTGGGGGTGGTAGGTTTTTTGGGTGTTTTTTTTTTTTTTTAATTTTTGGACACTGGACATAAACACTTAGCAATCAGCTAAACCCTTCTGAGATGGATTTTAGCCTTAATCCAGGCGATGATTTCCTGCCCTGCTCTGAACTAAGAACGGGCGTGCAGCTTCTGTAGGAGATGGCAGCAATGACAGCCTATAGATCCTGCCTGTACTGGGGTGGTGCTGGCAGCCGGCCTCCCAGCCCCTGCACGGTCAGCATCCCCACGCAGAGCCTATGCCTCGCTCTATTTTAAACTTTTACAAATACAATCCCCCCCACCCCATCAGTTTAAAACCAAACAGACCCCAAATACCCTCACAAACCCCAGCTCTCTCCTCGAGTAAGGCACCTGGCGCTGTGGCTTGGAGATGGTTTTGAAGGCAGTTCCCCAGGTGCAGGTTTTCCCTCTTTTCCTCAAGTTTTCCTGCGTGGAAGTGCAGAGAGGTGAGATGGGGGCAGCCGGCCAGTCCTGAAGCAAACCAGCCCGAGCAATGCCACTGGTGATGCCGGCTGCCTCCTCCTCCTCAGTAGGTTTCCCTTTGTCCACCAAACCCATCGTGCTGGAGATACCCCCCCCATGGAGATAACCCCATGTCCCCCTCCCATCCTCAAGTGGGGCTACGGGGCCAGCCGGGAGCAAATTCTGCTGCCAGGGGCTAATTACCATGAGAAAGAGCCTGTGCAGGGAGAGACCCCCCCAGGACCCCCTGAAACCCCCTGGGTGCGATGGGCAAGGAAGGGGATCAGCCTCCAAGGGGGGCACCAGGGCACAGGCCCTGGAGGACCTCGGCCTTCTGCTGGGACCTGCTGCCACCATGGCTTTGAGGGGACCTGGTGACATGGGCTGGTGGGATGGTTCATGACCTTATTTATTTCGGTGTGTTTGCCTTTTCCCTGGTGCAGGACGAGTAACGGGGAACACGTTTTCTTGCCCGTGTGGAAGGAGGAAAATCAGAGGGATAGCAGCAAAAATGCTCTGGCTGATAGGTTTTGCCTAATACATTTTAGAGGCTGGTGAAGACAGAGCTTTAACACCTCAAAAAACATGTTAGCTGCTCTGAGGCTTTTACTTCAGGTCCTTCACAGCCAGGTCTCTCCAATGTTTTGCCCAAAGTGTGGAACCCTTCCTGCATTAGGGATTAAACATCCCCGTGTAGGGGACCCAGACGAGCTGTGCCCACTTGCAGCCGAGCCTGGGGAGAGCATCCTTCCCCGCAGCCCAGCTCCGCGGGGGAGCGGCTGCTGCAAGCTCGGGGCTCCCCATGGGTGCTGGCTGCTTCTCATGCACAGATCCTTGGGGTGCAGGAGCTGCCCTCGTCTTGGGAAAAAAATTGGGAGGTTGCAAAAAAAAAGCCAACTCAAACCAACCAAACAAAAAAATGATTCTGTGGGGGGGAATTGTTTTCTGCAGTCACCTGGGGTGGTAGAAGATAGGACAGACTGGAATAATTTTTCTGAGTGGGGAAAGCCCCCTGTGGCCCCAAGATGCTGCTGGATATTTTTTTTTCGATACAGGTGTTCTTATAAACTAAGGTTTAGAGAGCAAAGCCCCCTTTTTTTTTTTCCATTTCCACATGGAGGAGAGGGCACAGAAGAGAGGAAGAAAGGGTCAGGGAACGACTCTCCCCCCACCCGCTGATGAGGTATTTGGGAAGAAACCTTTTGAATCAACATTCCCAAAGTTTTCAAGTTCCTCTGCGGAAAACCCATGTAGGGATAGGATACGAGCCAAAAGCAAGGGAAAAGATTGTCTGGCTTTAATTTATCTATCCCTGGGCATTTCTAACAAGCAGATCACTGTAATATTTAATCTCGTGCGAGTCCCTGCACATTAAAAGTGAATCTCCCTCATACGTTTTTGTTAATTTTGTCATTCATAAAGTTGCTTCTGATGGCCTAGAGCTGCTCAGCTCCCGTCCACAATGTCCGTCTGTCTGTCTGTGGTAGGAGAACAGCATCCGCAGGACCCAAACCCGCTTCTCACGCTGAGCAGAGAGGAACGAGAGGCTCCGGCAGCTGGGAGAGCTGGCGGCAGGTCGGTGGGCGAGCATCCTCCGTCCGCTGTCCCGCACCATGAGATGTAGAGGTTTTTCCTTCTCTTCTGGGATTGATGCTGAAGTTCGGACACATTTCTTGGCTCAGTTGGTGGTGATTAAAATTCGCTGCTCACTTTTGTTTATAGTTGGTTGTTTACTTTGTTGAATTTTTAAAAACTTGTTAGAATGCAATTGAACACAGATTCAACAGTATTTAGGCTTGAAAAATAAAGATGCATTAGAAAGATGCCTATTATGCTTCAGAATTATTAATTGACATTTTTATGATGAATAATTAATCATTTGAATAATTTTCGTATCTCTGATCTGAACACATATTTGCATATCTAATGTCTGATTTTAAATGTGGTTTCTTTAGTTGCATTCTCCCAGGACAAAGACATGAAGTAAGTAACATCCTAATGCAAACCTTTTTTTCTTTGCAGTTGTAAAAGTATGTTTATTGAAATGTAAGTTTCTATCTAGTTATGAAGCTGTTAATAATCTATGCATGGCATATATGCATTAATAAGACTGTGAAACTTCTTGGAGCACGTTTAGGCCTCGTTTTCTTAAATACAGTGGGAAGGTCTCCTGCAATACGTACACGTTACTTAAAACCGTGTGAGGTTAAACTAGGAAACCGTAAAGAAATACCTCAGACATGCAGCGTTGCCTTCTTGTTTATACGACACTTAGCGAGAAGACCAAAGGTTGTTTCAATTTGAGGTGTTTAAGTTATCAAGAACTTTTTATATTCATTTTTGCCGTGGTCTCCCGGCGAGTCACCATCAGTAGTTTCTTGTTATATTTTAATATACCTAAATCATAGCCCTCAAGACCCACCCTGCCCTCGCTCGTAGCTGGTGGCGATAAAGGAACAACATAAGCTGCAGATCAGTTACAAGTTGGTCAGCAAATAGGTGCAAGTAATGGTGCTTGTTGTGCAACCCTGCTCGGCGTTGGGTTGGTATGAGCACAGCTCAGCCGCATGGGGAACAGAAAGGAGGAAGGGGCAGCTGGACAAAACCATAACCAGAAAGGTATAAAAAAGATAAATAAAGCAATTAAAGGAGTAGCCTCTGCTCCACTGCCTCTGACCACTGGTTAATTATTATAGAGCACTGCCCGACCGGGACCCAGGGAGTTGCCTTCCCTTATGCCAGGTCTGAATTTGATTTATTAAGAAACAAAAGCTTTTAAGAATTTTTATTTAGTGGCACATTTAAATGTACAGGGAGCCCCAATATTCTGAATATAGGCTATGGGCTCCTTGTTGTCATTCTGAGGAACCAGGGCGATAGGTGCTCTAAAAATACCTTAAATTGCTGCAGTACTATTTATGTTTAGCAGATTAAAGAAATTGCACCAAAATCAAGGCACAAATACGTGGTAGCGTTTAAACTTGGTTCATGCTATTTATATAGGGAAGATAGTATGTAGGAAATGTAGAATTAAACCAAAAACTTCCAATTTTTTTTTTTCCCCATACCGGCTAGTAAAAAATACGCCCCAAAGATACTTTTTATTTTTATGGTGGAAGTATATTATATAGACTATGGTAATCTAGTGGGCAATATCTGACCAACAGATACTGTACAAAGAAACTGTGAAATGTAGTTCTCAGAACAGGCTGAAGTTATATTGAATAGGAGGTTTAGCAGTTGCATATGCTCAGTGATAACAGATTTTTTTTTTTCCTTTTCCTTTTTTTTTCTGCAGGAGGTTGAATTTGTAATATCAAGAGCGGTAAACTTGAGCAACGCTTGCAGCACAGAGGGCCCAGCTCTGAGCCCGGTGCCCGGACCTGCCATCGCTTTGACCATCAGGGTGGTGGCAACGGCAGCAAGCTCTCTGCAAAGGGATGAGGTGGGAACTGGGATTAAACTCCTGCTTTTTGGTTCTGAAAGTAGGAGAGAAAGCAAATATCCCCAAGATGCACCCACGTTTCTTTGCAAAGGGAGAGATAGATCCCTTTTGGGGTTGGGGTCACGCCTTGCCGTGGGCAGCAGGAGCAGCAGCAGGGCTGGGGTGATGGCATCCAGTGCTGAGAACATCAGCCAAAGCCCCTTGGGTGGTGTTGTGGCTTCGTGAGACTGATGAACAACTTTGCGGTCATCTACTAACCTGCAAAATGGAGATTATTTGGTTTGTTTTGTTTTAACCAGGCTGAAAGGTGAATATAAATTATATAATTACACAGTAGCCCTTGTTCTACCTATCTGGGACTAGATCAAATTTACTTTTCCCTGCCTTTCTTAGTGTCTCACTATTTTTCCCCCAACTACCGATAAGCTAATAGAGATGAAGGTACCGGCAAGGAATCTGGGTGCAAAGCTGACATTTTGATGCCCATTTGAAAATTTCAGAGTCGATCGATTGCCCCGACTAGTTCTCGTCACCACCATGGGGAAAACATTTTCTTCCCTCTGCGACTTCAGGAGATCATCTGTGTATTTTAAAATCTACAGAAACACAAGGGTGACAAAGAAATTTAGAAAAGCCCAAATGATTGGAAACAAGTAGATATTGCAGCATAGTTTTCAAAGAAATTCCATGTTTACAGAATTGCCCAATATCTGGAAAACTGCTGCCGTTACGCGAGTGACTGCTGCCTGCATTAGATACCAAGAGAAACAGAGGCACACGTCCCAGTGACCGCTGCACACCTAAACGGCAGATTTACCCACAAACTGGCAGACCTCCCCTTCATCAGGGGTGCCATCGGACTTGCCAGTTCTTCTGTTTGCTTCCCTCCGACTATCAGCATCATCTCCAGCTTGTCTGTGGATGGAGGCTTGGCCAACTGGCCCCTTTCCAAGCCCAAATCTTAGACTCTGGGTTATTAGAGCTGTCAAAACCAGGAGAGCGCTTTTTTTTCTCCTTGCCATGAAAGTTTTCTCCAGGTTCTGACTCCCTCCCCAATTTACATTTTAAAAACCTTTCTTGGGACATTTTCTGATGCCTCTCTGGGTCATTTGCTCTGTGGTGTTCCAGGTCAGCGTCACATTAAAGGTACCGGCATTTGCACAAGTCGTTTCCCCATACGGATGGTGTTAGGTGCATGTACACTCCTACCAATGCTTCTTACTATATCGCTTAAAACTTGCTCCAGGCAGCATCTAAACTATTTTAAACCTTACCATCCTTTTTTAACACACATCAGCTATCCTGCTTCAAATCTCTGACAAGGATGTGAAAACCGCAGTGTCAGAACAACTGCTGCTCTCTTCTTGGATTCTGACAAGCAACCTTCAACCTGAAACCCTCTAAAAATGGTTATTTTTATCTTTTTTTTTTTTTTAAATTCAGAAGCGACTATATTGACTATATTCTTTTCCCTTGTTCTGACAGGTTGGAAATGGGTGCAAAAAAATGTATGAGGCAGAATATGGCGATACTGTTTGGTGTTCACCCAGTGGGTCCACCTGTCAATGGGTCCACCTGCCAATGGGCCTACCACAAGGAGGTTATGAATGGGTGTGATTTCCCAAATTCTGGGCTAGGGAAGAGGCAAAATGGTCTCCAGAATAATTTTGGCAGCCTGGGCTGGGTTGCTGTGAGCATTGATGTCCTCGGCTCCCAGGAGTCAAGAATTGCAACTCTGGGTCCCTACCTCCTGTGCCATAATTTGACTGAGCCGTGTCCCCACAAGTAAAGATATTGCATGGATCCAGCACACTGCACATATTAGGAGAGTGATATTAATTATTTGCCCTTTAATTTTGCATGTGGCATAGGCAGAAGATGCCACTGAAGCCAGCAGAGATGTGAACAGGCCCACCATGCTCCCCAGAAGATACCAAGATAAGAGGGGCAGGGAATGGGACATTACAACCTCTGCACTTGGCACCGGGGTGGCTGGTCCTGTGTGGAGAGGTTGGACTTGGTGGCAGTCATCCTGATGGCATCCTCCTACCTATCGCTTGCCTTTGCAGGAGCGTAAACTGGACTGAACATTGCTGCCCAAAGGGTGAAAGCAAAATCAGTGAGATGACCCGCGGCTTGCTACACAGGTTGCTTTGATGGCTGTGGGAGCTGGTGGGGAGGTTCAGGGCAGCAAAGTCAACCCTGGATGACTTTTTAGCTCATCTATAGCAATGACTCTGCTGGGGTGGCTCTCTACATGCAAGACCTCTTTCCCTAGCAAGCAGGCAAAGGGCAGAAGTGGTGGAGCCCAGGTAAAAGAAAACAAACCCAACTGTGGCACAGCCTTGGATATCTGCTATTGGGGCAGGTGAGTGCCTGGGTTAGCTCCTGTGCCACCACCCACCCACCAGCTATGCCTGGCAGTGGTGTCTTTGCCTATGTCAAAGCCTGCCTGGTGGTGGCACTCATTTTTGGGAGGATAGGAGCTATCGGTGAGGTCTGTGTCTGGAATTTGGGGGCGTAGCATTTCAGAGGTAAGAATCAAGGTGTGAAAAGCCACACCTGATATTTAGTGTTGGGAAGTGGACGTGGTTAAAGAGGTGGGAGCAGTGGAGAAAGCGGTGCTGATCCACACGCAAGGAAGGCAAGCTCTCCCTCGTGCCTCGTGGTGAGCAGGGAGAAATATAGAGCAGAGACTGAAAACGTTGCAAATATTTGTTCTCATTGTCAGATGTTTCTATAAAATCAGTTGTTACTGAATCACCGCTGAAGTTACTGAGCATTTAAATAAGCAGAGAGTGAGAAAAGCTAAGTCTAATTATATGTTTCATGCCATTTACAAAGGTTTCCAGGGGATTTTCTTTTAATAAAAGTGCAGTGCATAAAAAAGCATAAATCCTACAATTTTGTTATTTACAAATCAGCTGCTTCTGCCTCAAGCTGACAGACTTATCCTCCATCTTACACCTTTCTTTCCACCCCAAAACACACCCAGTACATTGACATTTCTACTAATACTCTTCAAGTATCTACATACTATTTTCTGCTCCTTATGTTGGTAAGTAAATGGATCAGAAGAAAATCATCACAGAGCCATAAAAAATATTCTTAAGGAAAGATACAGAGAAAAACCCCACAATGTTAGAAAAGTGCGACATAGATGTTTTCCAGATGAAGAGAACAAGTGTCTTTTATATTCCTGCCCGCCAATTCCTGAAGATTTCCAATCGGAAGCCTGGCTGGAGATACGATGTAATCGATTAGTTAAAATGATTTACTAATATAAAATATAAAACCTTTTTGATGATTAATTTCTATCCCCTCATGTTTTTTTTCACCGCCACAACCGCTCTGCCTCTTTCTGACTCCAGATTATTTAGCGGTTGACTTTTGCATTCGGAGCGTTGCATATCAATCCCCAGGACCAAAACATGCCGCCAATATTTTCTCTGCTACGTAATCTATCGATGCAGCGCCTAACCCTGCAGCCCTCATCCGTGCTTCAGAGAGGAGCGAGTCGTACCAAATCAGGCCTGTAACTTGCTCCTTGTTGAGGCTACCCTCCGTTTAGAGGTGAATAAAAAAAAAAAGAGAAAAGCAAGAGGCCGCATTTGTTCTTGTCCAACTTGGTTGCTGTCATGATATAGGAGCATGCCAACCGCTTTGGTAATCAAAATGCTACATGCAAAGGACACCAGAAAAACAAAGGAATGAAAATAAGATGGTTTCTCCCAAGTGTGAACGTACCATGCGTGCATTACACAGCCTACGCATGCTTTATCGAGGTCTTAGTCTTGCCTTGCAACAGCCCTGCCATTCCAGGATGGGCCTCTTTCCTGAGCAGACGCTGTCCGTTGAGCCAAATTGTATGATTGTTTTGTGATATGGATATATGTGGACTGGGGACTAAATTAAGGACATTAAACTCAATCTCCTTAAGACATGAGCCAGATTCTAATATTGCAGCTGTCCAGAGGTGAAAGGGTAATGAGGACATGAGGAATTCCTGGACGGGAAAGGGACACTTGGCCCAACAAGTCTGGCCCCCTTCAAGTTTATTACAACACACCTCCCCGTATTGTCGATATATCCTCCAGCCCTGTCTGCCTATATAAACATGTCTGGCTATCTCTTCTGTTCATTAATACTTCAGTTCACTCGGTGGTTTTATTTGACATAATGCCTTCTACGCTGTGAATTGGATAGCTCTACGTGAATTTACTGTTTATTCTTAGACCTTTGATTTTTAATTGGCATAATCTTTTCTTCTTTTTTTTTTTTTTTTAAAAACTCACCAGATACAACCACTACTCCAGTTTTCATCCTAATTATGAAAATGTTAATGTTTAGGTCTTTTTTAGAAAGGATTAGGCTCAGCCTTCATTTGTATCGAGCATTTTTTAACAGCTGCAAACAACGATTGCTTCGTATCTTATTCCTATTTGAGTCACTGAAGTTCTTCTCTGGAAAAGGTGATCAAAATTGGAATTATTGGAGAAAATCTATCACATTCCTTGTGCGATAACAGTTCTTTTGATTTGCAGGCTATCCTTTGCTGGAGTGTCCATATCACACTTTATTTATAGTGAATTGGCATTGATTCAACATTGATGTTTGACAGATTCAGTGCAATTTTTAAGGTGGAGCAGGGCTTCGGGTAGTCAAGTATTAACTTATAATGATCTCCTAAAGTCAAGAAACAGCTTTGAAGGCTAGTGGGAGGAAAAAAGCTCCCAAGAAATCAGTAACATTACAAAGATTTCCAACTGCTAACTGGTCTTCATTTATTAAAAACTATCTCCCTTTAAATTTTCTGCTAGCAAAGTTGAGAGTGAATTAGCATACAGATGCTTCCTCAGAATGCCGACATTTTAAAAAACCCGGGTTTTTCCCTTCCTCTGAGGCAACTCAAAGGCGAATGTCATTAGCGATCTGAACACAAACAGGGGGAAAGATACACAAGTCAAATAAACCTGCGTGATTTTGAAATTTCAAAGGCTAATAGTCTGGTGAAACAAAAATACTCTGGGTGAAGTATAAAGTGGGAAGCAGGCAAAGTAGATCGCTGTGATGCAAGATCGAGAAAAGACTCTTAAATTTGTTGTTCAAGTGCATTGAAATCCCAAAAGACAAATATGTTTACAATTATTTCCAATATCTAGCTACGCTCTCTTGTTTAGGGAAGCAACTTGCTTTTACGATTAATAAAAGGTTTGATTTTTTTTTTTTTTTTTTTACATTTTCCCCTGAAAAAAGAGGCACTGCTAGCAGAGATTGTTTAGGGGAAGAAATTCTGCACCCTGTTGAGAAACACTGAGGTTTTATTCAGGAACTAAGATGGCAGCGCTGAGTGGACAGGGAACTTTGAGAAACTTGGAAACAGAAGAAAAATAAGAAATCTCTTGGTTTCAGGCAGGTGAAGAAACAGTTATGACAGACAGTAAAACATGGGTATGTAGCTGGTGGAAAAAAAAGTATACAGTATCTAAGAGGCACAGGAAACTTCAGGTTTATATCCAGGGCCCACAGTAATTAAGAAAACCCTGTAAAAGTCACAAAAAAGTTTACCTTTGAATTTGGAGGATTGAATCCAACCTTACCAGGGAGCTGGTGATCCAAAGAAGAACTGAAAATGCCACTTTGGGCCTGGGCAGGATTGCTCTGGGCAGCGAGGGATATAAAAGATATTTCCCATGGCATCTATTGGATTGTAAACACCCATAGCTTAAATCCTTGGGGTTTTCCATTCCTAGTCTAAAGGTACCGTTTCGCAAAAGTTGATGTTGGTGTAGTGACTACCACAATGTAGACCGCTTTTTTGTGAGGGTCCTTGCATAAGGATAATAAAGAGAATAATTGGTAAAAAATGTGTGATAAGAAGCTGAAATTTTAATCTTTGTACAGTTCTGATAAATGCTCATGAGGCCAAATCTTTTTGGTCTTGCTGTTGAAAGATGGTCCGTTAAAATGGGTGAAGTAGATATGGCAGTAAAGCCAACAGAGTTTGGCTCTAGTGTCGGACAAGTTGTTTGAAGTAACATGGATGTAAAAGTCGAGAAAAGTAGAGCCATAGTGAGCAGAGCCCATTCTTAACCGCTGCTACGTTTTATTTAAATACCTGGTGAAATTCTGTACAGTTACCATCAGGGACAAAATGACTACTAAAAAGTCTAACTAAAAGAACCTCAGATGCTGGAGTGGATCCATTCAGCCCTGTTTAGCAATTCTTTCATTTCATTTTATTTTTTCATCACATTGTATTGGAGGACGTATCCTTCTGTCGGGTGAAGGGCCTAACTGTTGGACTTCAGAGTCCTGTTCTTGCTTTCTTTACCTCTGTGCCATCTTCCTCTTATGGACCTGGTCCCTGGGGAATATCCAAAATCCCACTGGGAGTGAGGTCAAGGGTCCCAGCTAGCATCTTCACTTTCCTCCAGGTCCCTAAAACCCCTCCAAGTTTTAGGAGACCCAACCCCATTTTCAAGGAACAAAGTGAACGCAAATTGTTTTTCTCAGTGAGGAGACACTCTTGTAAATAGGATTTAGGAGCCATAGTCTCTTTGGTGCTTCTGAAAAAACATCAGGAGGGCTGTCAAGGTCCTCCAACACAGACCTGAACCCCAAGGCTTTTGTCCTGTCCCCTGGTCTGCTGGTTACACTGAGCTATTCTGGACAGGTCTGTCACCCTTGGGGCAGAAAGAGACTGGCAGTGCTGCAGAACTACATGGGGCTTGGGTTCGAGGGAAACAGGATTAGCTTTGTTATCTGACCACTACAGTAAAAGCATAAGGTAGACATCCCTGGGATAAAAGGTCTTACCCAAATGCTTATCCATTAAATTGGGATAGAAAAAAGGTTGGTTTTTGTTTTTTAATTTCAAAAGATTTTTTAATCTCCTCTAAACTTCCCATCCTCTAAGGATTAAAAAGCTTCAAATCATCCTCTCGTCTATTCCTCCCCTTTTCCTGAAATTCCAGTTCCCCCCTGAGCTCTTTCCTCCTCTCCAAGCAGCACCTAGGTCTCCCTCTTCCCTTTGGGTAACACCCTCCACCACCTCTCTCCATCCCTCTGCCCACATGGAGCACATTTTCACGTTTTCCACCGCATCAGAAAAACCCGTTTACTCTGCTCCATCAGCTCTGTGCTCCAGCACAGCAGTGTGTGTTCCTGGCACTGCTGATGCTGCATTTGCTGGTGATCTGGATCTTGCATTTATAACCGGTGTGAGACAATTGCTGCTAGAGCCCCTGTAACTTTTACGTCCCCGACACGTTTTGATACGTTACCTTTGATATTCTGGTTTAATTCTTTTACATAGATTAGAGACAAGACAAGCTCCTAACTGGACCAAAGCACTATCCTGTATTGACTGCCAATCTCCAAGTCTTTCGGTGAATGCTGTTTTCAAACCCTTATCAGTTCATTAAAGTTTGTTATCATTTATGCAGTGGCTCTGTACCTTGCTGGTAATCTCCAGTGTAGGATCTTATCAAACACTCTTTTGAAAATCTAGGCATATTGTATACCGTCCATAGTATTTTTCTTGTCTACCTTGGCAGGGATATCTTTGAAGAATTCCCACAAATTATTTGAGCAAGATTTCCTGCTCATAAATCCACCTTGGTTGACTCTACTCAAATTAGGATTTTCAGCGTATTTCCTCACTAAATCCTGCAAGACCGTTCCTATTCTGTTTTTCATAGCTATGGATTGTGTTATGTTAATTTGTTTATATTATGATTTTTTTTAAAAAATTTTATGTATTTATTCCTCTGCATATGCATGTGTACACAAAAATGCGTATACGTAATGGAGATTATATTGAAGTATATTGGGTTTTAAAGCTGAATATGTTAAAATAGTTAATGCAGTACAAAATGCGAAGGATAGAGTTAGGGACAGATCTTTGGCTGGAGTAAATGAATTTGACTTTGAATACATTTTGCTAACTTAAATGGTGTTAACTTGATTTATGTGAGCTGCGGAGTTAACCCTTATGCATTGCACTTGCTTTACTTGAGTGCCAAGAGATCAAAACGACTGTTGGGATGCTTCTTAACATTTCTGATTCATTACAGATCCCTATCCACATTTCTTACGGATTTCTTTGGCTCGAGAAGTGTATTTTTATTTGCTGCTGCAAAAATAATTCTTAGTGTTCTATTAAATTATATGTATTCTATAATATTTTGTTTCAGATTAGTGACTTCTTATGCTTTATTTTTCCATTATTTGACTATTTTAGGATGTTTACAATTGTTCCCAGCTTTCTGTTCACATCTGTAGATCTTTATTACAATGATGAACCTGGCAATTTCTGGTAAATACAGTAAGTGATTAATATTAGATTCATGCTTAGTTTGCAATATTGGAAAAGCTAACATTTCACACAGGAAATTGTCCCTCCCCCCTGAATTGAAACCAAATGAGAAATTTAAGACTAAACCAAATGGAATTTGTATAATCTAGTCCTTACTGGACCTGTTTAACAGGTGCTGTAGTTTGGGTGACACGGTCCTCCATAAACAGGGCGCTCTGCCTCCTGCGGTGTCCAGGGCTCTCTGCTGAAGTGTGGTGATACTTTGCATGAACTATAGTCTGCCTTATAAATCACGGCAAGGAATGATCACTGGAGCATTGTGGTTATGGTTCCAAACAGAAGCATTTTTTCATGGAAAAGCAAAATCTTAATTTTTTCCAAGTTTGGGTTTTTTCTTTTAATGAAAATTGGATTTTGCCCTGAAAGATGATTAGTTTTCACAAAAAATAATTAATCTTTTTCTAATCAATGAGAAAGCAAGTCTGATAGGCAAGATTTTGACCAACCTGGGGCCACCCTTTTCTCATCTGTGGCAGAAAGATGAGATGGCAATCAGATCTAAGAGAATTGAGCTTTCTGTACAAGCCAAGGGAAGAGCTGGGCAAAACAACATTCATTTAAGCCAGGAAGCTTTTTGGGGACACCACAGGCTCTGTGTGCATTACTCAGCAGCCTGGGAAAACGCCAAACCCTGTGGAGGTCCCTAACCTCTACCCCACCATGGTTAGACACCTTTCTTTCAACGGCAGAGGAGAAGTCTGCAGTGTTGTACAAAGCACAGCATCAGCTTCTGGTGCTTGCTTTCACGTGATAAGTTGGCGATGAAAGCATGTCCAGCCCATGGGAAAAAACTGTTAATTTTAACATTGGTCTGAAGGAGACCTAAAACATGAAGAAATCTGCTTCATCAAGCTCCGGTGGTTGCTGCCCACTCCTCTTGACAGAGCTTGTCTATCTTGGGGGAGAACTGGATTTTAAGTACCTGCTCCCAGGTATGTTGATTATATTACAGTGATTAAATATACAATATATGGCACTGGAGACCAGTCTTCTGGTCATGGGACTCCACAAGGCCAATTCCATTTATAAACCATTAAGCCCTTGGTTTGGTATGCCAGGAACAAAAATATCTAAATGAGAAACTATATTTGTAAGTCCTGAAAGATGAGGTCCCATCTTTGAAGTCCAGTCAGAAGAACTTTTTACTCAGAATAACTACAAAACATCCCCCATTAAAGCATATTTGCTTTCCCCGGTTCACTACTGTCAGATTGTCACTATCACGTGCTATTGGCACATTTCCCCCCACTATTGGCTGCGTCAATTCTTTTATTGCTAGTAAAATTTCCTCTTCGAATGAGTAATAAGAGCATCTATGGGTTTTCTTAATTGTTCTTTTGACCCGAGTCTGTTTACTTTGTGAATCTCCCAAGCTTTTCTTGATAAGAATGTTTTCTATTGATTTATCCCCTAAATCTATGAGGATCTTTATGATAGTGAGGTTTGAACTCCCTGTCATTAACTCCAAAAGTTATATTGAAGTTAAATGTAATTAAAGTTAAATTTTATAATTAAAATTAATTTTATAGCAGTATACATCTCCAAGTACTGGGCTCAGCATAACTACTGGCTGCTCAGTGGACTAATAGTATTGCCACTACAAACAAACTTTCTTAGCATCCACATAGCTATCATACCAATCAATACCTGAATAATTAAATTACCCCATTATCAAATTCTAGTCTTCTTTATCAGCTTTTCTTCTACTAGTAATTTTGTTGTCTTAATCTGGTTTCTTCTCTGAAAGTCTATAGCAACCTTGGAGTTTCCCCAGATAGTCTTTCCTTTCTTCTCTGTTAAGTTCTCTAACCCAAATTATTTCATGCCAAAATTTGAGGTCTTTAAAGAAGATTCCACTGAATGGAAGTTTGATCCAACTGTATTGTGTTTTGTTTTAATACAGACTACTAATTTTATCTTGTCTCGCCCTTGAGTGAAATCCTATACACGTAAGTATTTGAAATTGCTATTAATTTTCTTGATTCATTCTCTTATTGATTTTCTTTCCAACTATTTCCATCCAATGTATCTAACAATTATTAGAGATGAGGCAAGAACCAAATGCCTGCGTCCATACCCCCTCTGAGCTTTGTGGCTCGCTCCCATCTTTAATTAACGTAAACGTGAGCAAAGAAGTTTCCCAGACGAATACCTAATTGTTTAACACTACATTCTTACCTTCAACTTTTTCTGTTGCATTTTGAGACAGGTTTGGTCAGGGGTGGCTTCCTGAGAAAAGCATCGCACGTCATGAAGCTTCATGCTCTCCTTAGACCTGATGGCAAATGACTTGAGCAGAAAGGAAGGGGAAGGATTCTGGCGCCCTTTTATACTCCTGCAAATGCAGCGAGGCCAAATCACTCCAAGTGCTTTCATCTGTTCATTACTCTATAAATGCAACACTTTCCAAAAGAAATTCACAGTTGAATTAAGGGGGAAAGTGGGACACAAAACAAATAGGGGTGATAATGAATTGAAGTGATGATCTGAGGAGCTCATAGTGCTTCATAAGCATTAATTAATTAAACCTTACTAGATCCCAGTGAGGTAGGTATTATGGCCCATACTTCAGTCCTGGCTGCGGTGTGCTATTTCTGTATCTCGATATCATTTTGTTAATATGTATTCTGATGAGCAGACTGAAATGGAGTCTGACTGGTAGAGATGACTGTGCATATATTTAAGCTGTGAATATTCTGCATGATGAGCCTTCGTATGGAAACAACTTTTTTTTTTTTAAATACAGCCTTGTTCCTGAATAAAAAGTGCATGATAAATGAGTTATGCAGAGAGCATTGAAGGGCTACTGATGATGTATAGCTATGTACAATATGTAACTCATTCTGTCACTGAATTAGGATGAACAGATATTTTCTTTCTGTTACTGAAAACCTGAGTGCACTTCAATGAGTATGAAATGTTCTTTCTTTTGTAATTTAATTTATCTAATCGCTGTGAGAATTTAACCTAAGATTATTAACTGGAACTATTAGAGGTGCGAAGAGCACATGAATCTCTTATTAATAGTTTATAAAAGTTATTCTGAGGTTTCATTGCAAGAAACATGTTTTGGTTTTAGTAGTGATGTAGAGCTTTGACTCCTAATGAGTGCTTTCCCCCTTTTTTCCATCCTGCTCTAAACAAGATGTTGTTTATTACTTGAAACATTATATGTAAGCCCCGAGAATATGTTACATGTGACTGGAGCTTTGGCAGACTTTGAGAAACTGAAGTTTCCAGAAATTTTGCTATGTTTAAAAACCAGAGCCATGTTTTAAGGAAAGATTTCTACTTCCAAATGTGTGGTTGCCTGAACCTTTTACATTTTCAAGTCAGATTCCTCTGCCAAATAACACACTGTACCTTAACTATAATAAAAAAGCAGAGACTCTGTGTTTATAAAAACATTGCAGGAGCAACTGTGATCATATTTCTTGAATTTATTCTATTCGTGTGCTCAAATATGCATTTTTATAGTAAGCTCTCTATTGCACCGGTCACTTACAGGAGCAGAAAATGACATGTAGAGGCAGAAGGCTGGCATAATGCAACAAACCAAACTGGTAAAGTACAGGAATTCAGAGCCAGACCAAAATATGAGGTCAAGGAAGTTGCTCTTATAATAATAGTGGTTATCTGTTTAATGTGTGATCTGGCAGCGATAGGATGTTGACCATAAGCAATTATGCATGTTTCTAAACTGGTGGTATATGAGCCCTAAGTAACTATACACAAGACAGATGGGCTGTGAGAAATGGGCACTCGCTCTATTCTTGTGGTTCTTCTTGCTTAATGTCAATTAAAATTACAGCTCAGTAATAGATAGAAACTCTGCTATTGTACAATAATGTCTATATTCACTCTATCAGTTGCCATATACTTAAAATCCTATATTGAAACCAGTCTTATGAAGCAAGCTCCTGTCTGAGCTGATAAATACAGCATAATATTCTTCTTAACGGACGTGTGGTTAGACATGCTTTTTCTAACTCTCTGGTTATTATTTGGAACAGCTTTCTTCACAATCGGGTTTTAATGTCGGTGTCTGTGAATGATGCCCTGGTTCTGTATTTTGTTGTGCAGGAGCCTGGAAGTAAGCAGTGTCCTCGATGTACGTTTAGCTGCCTGGCGTTGACCTAGCAGGAGTTAAAAGCAGGAAGGTCTTTGTGATACCAAGCAGCCTGAGCACAGATTAGGACCTGGGAGCTGCTGTGCTGTGGCCCTGGCCTTGAAACCAATTTTTTATGACTTTGGTGAATTCACTGGACAGCATATCTTCTCATTAGCTTTTAATAGACTTGGATCCCACTGTTAAAACAGCCTCCATGTCCTCCTCTGTAGAATGGGATTGCGATGTTTTCCTGGGCTTAAGAGGATGTGGCTGGAGTGGAAGCCGTGCGGTTGAGCTAACTGCGGTAGAAACTGTGCTAATGAGCTATGAAGACACCCAAGAAAGCCTCTTCTCCCCAAGAGCAAGCAGTTGCATAGAAGTTGGCTCCTTCACCGTAAGTCCTGTGATCACTGCTGTCAGTATTCAATGCCCTGAATCTCTGCCTTTGCACAGAAGGAGCTGTGGTCACCAACCCTCCCTCCCTGCCCCTGAGCACCATCTAGAAATAATCACTTAAAAAGCAGCATGTGACTTCCTTAAAACAAGTCCCAGCTGAGGCTTAAGCAGATGGCTTCCTAAGGACCTCTGAAGGCGCTTCACATGGCTTTGGCTGTTGCAGAGGTAATGACTTGACGTATACTCTTAGAAAACTCTGCACTGATACATGGAAGGCATCCCAGAGGGAAATAGTATGTCTTTGTTGCCTGAAAGACTGAATTGAACAAGGATTTAATGACCAGAGCACATCGGTTAATCGTTGGTAATTTAGGAGCCGTATCAGCAATCTTGCAATAGTCCTGAAGTGGTTATGTGGCCACGGACTTTCACATCGCATCAGTGCATGCGCTTTGGCTCGCACTTCTAGACTTCCCAAATGTAACCTTTCATCCTTTTACTTTGCAGAAGCATAAAAATAAGGGCTGCAAAAATCCACGATTGTGGTGGAGAACTAAATAAGGAAACACAACTTCTTACTGAAAAGCCACCCCCTCCGAGAGAAATGTCAGCGACACAATGAGAGCTATTATTCCGCGCCTTTATAACCAGATTGGGGGCTTATGTTAAAGTCTGTAGGAAAGGGCATCAGCAGCCTATCAGTAAACCGTGCATTCAGTGCTCCCTTTTTGGGGGTAACGCTTCCAGAGGAGCCCCTGTGCTACTAGGCAGCCCCATGACTTGCTGCTCGGTGTGGGAGGCTGCTGGAGGAGCCACCTTCTTGCCTGCTGCTCCAGTGCATGAGCAATATTATGGCACCTTTCCCCTTGTTACAGTCGTGCAAGGCAATCGTTCAGTTGCCCGTACTAAATTGCAACTCTGAAGTATCATGAAATGGTCGTGTGCAACAAATGGCTTAGGCCATCTAACGCTCTCTAGTGCTGCGGGTTCCTTGCATTGAAAGAAAGAATATATTCTCTGATAGGGCAGGTTGGTTTTTTTTTTTCCCCAACTTTTCCATAATGTGTGTCTTATTTTAAGGGAAAATTGTCTCATTGAGCTTATCTCCTCCCATTCACGGTCATGTGGACCCTCTACTACTTTCTGGTAATGAAATCTGTACTTTGCAAACGCTATAGCAATTATCTCCACGGAAAAGTTCTGATAGGAAAAGAATATTATTTTAACCTTCTTTATTATGATTTAGCAGCTGGAACAAGGAAAATATCCAGGACTACCATGCTCCTCGTCTCTCTGCAGACTATCAGCAACAACTCCACAGACAGAGCTGGGAACTAACAGTTTCATGTAATAAGTATTTGGATGTATTTTCAAGTAAGGTGAAAAAATAGTGCAGGCTCTGTTAGCTGATGTCCTGCTATTTGAAAATGCTTCTGTTGTTTAAATAAGTACATTTTTTTTTTAAAAAAAAGTTAATTACATTCCAGGTGACCTTGCAGTTTTTTCTTGGCACGTGGCACTCCTGTGGGTGAATGAGGAGGTGAAAATATCTTTCTATACCAAGTTAATTCTAGTGAGCTAAATAGGCGCAGAGCAATTTGCTAATGTTGGGAAGGTGTCCTAGTGTCTTGGAATAATCTTCCTAGAAAATAACGGGATTTGCCTTGTGTAGTGGAATATCAAGGAAAATACTTTATACATTTTAACTGGAGCCACCTCATAATTTAGCTGTCTGGGGAAGATATTGATTTTCATACAGAGCTGCAAAATATTTGTAAATTTGCTGGCGGGGAAAGCATGTTTCACTAAGCTGGAAAATTTTCTTTAGAATATGCCTTTTTCAGTGAAATTTTTGGTCAGTAAGAGTTAAAATATTTCCCTTTGATAATATGGAAATAAAACAGCTTGACAAGACAAACGTTTCACTTCAATTTTATAATTTTGGTTTTGTGTTTATTTTAAATGATATATTAGATTAACCTTCTATATTATTTCAACATCACTCAAATGAGAGCTTTTGATGTTTCCCAATCAACATTTTTTTGGAATATCTTTCCCATGAGAAATTTTGACTTTTTGTTCCTATTCATTATAGAAAACACGCTTTTCTCACCAGTCTTTGGATCTAATGTCTTATCTACATTTAGCATCTCTAACTCAATAACGCTCATCTGTGTGTGTAGGGTGGTGCCGGGGGCTCTGAGCATGGCTGGGTGCAAGGCGGTTGGTGCAGGCAGGAGCAGGCAGCAGTGGGTGGGTGCAGAGGCAGCTCTGTAGGAGGCCTTGTTGTATCTGTGCTGTCTTCCCTACGAGCTCCCAGTCTTCTCTATGTAAAAATAGGGTTATTGTTTGCATCTTAAACCTTTGGGTCTTCTTTGGGGAGTGTGATGTAGGTGATGGTTTAGGAACATCTACCTCAAAGCCTTGCCTTGGGGTCCCGTTACACAAATGACTGGTTTTCTGCTGGTCTGTGGATCTGGCTCAGCTCATCTTGTACACAGAAAACCAGAATTTGGGTGAGGAAAGTGGGACCCATAGGAGGGGGGCAGCAGGTTGTTAAACACATCCACCTGTCTCATCTAACCATTCCTCCAGTGTAATGCGAGCCAACGGATAAAGTGCATCATCTCTAAGAAATGTCAAGTAGCAGCTTCTTAAAAATAGCTGTAAGAAGTGAATGAATTTCTTATGAAGGAGCAAATAGGTTTTCAACTCCAAATTCCCATTATTTTTGGACTTCAGGCGTTCAAGCTATCTCTTGTGGAAAGTACCTTTTGCAGGCATGGAAGAGACAGAGCTCCAGGAAAATGGATGAAGTCTCTCGCATCCTTTCTGTACGGCAACAAGATCGTCGGAGGGGCCAAAAGGATCCAGTTGCCTAACTCTGCAGAGCCTGGTTATCCATTTGGAGATCCTTTTGAGTTACTCTAGAGCTTGGCACATCCCCAGTTTGCCTCCCTGGTATCCTGCAGGCTTTCTCCCACTTCAGCAGCACATCCTCTGCAGGAGCCGTGCTATTCCTTCCCCACAGCCTGCGTGGCAGAAGCTGTTTGCGAGCCTCTGTGGGAGTTACTGCTACGTTAGTGAATACGTATAAGTTTTGAAGTAAAAGTATGACTCAGAATAGCTCCGCCTTACTCCTATTCCCTAGAAAAGCGATTTCAACAAGGCTTACTTTGAGTGTCTGCGAGGCGCTGAGGGTATGAAAGCTTATTGCAGAGCGAGCAAGCTCACATCATCAAACACAGCAAGCTAGTACAAAAATTTGTTTAAGTGATGTAGTGCAGTGCTGATCTAAAGTGGTCCGGAATACAATAAAAGGTGAATCTTCTTTCAGAATTACAGCAAATAATTTTTTTTCCCTGGGCAGACTTTGAGGACTGCTGTATTTATTCTCTTATTTCTTCCCAGTCGTTTTGGATGTGACTGAAACTGGCTGTTCTTAGAGTTGGACTCCAACTGAATGAGAGGGTTTTGCTCCAGCCTCTCCCTGACCTGGGGTTATAGGCACTTCAGAAAGCAAAAGCAGAGCTGCACAAATAACCCGCTTCACATCTAAGTCGTACCGGCCCCACGAATACCACTTGGGATGGGTTTCCATCGGGGTAGGCTGGTTTGCAGCCCAGCTCATCCTGGAAGAGAATGTGGGACTGCTTTGGGGAAAAAAAACCCCAGATTTGCTTAAAAAATAATTGCTGTTATATTCCTTCCAAGAGTGGAGGGGAAAGTTGGAGGGGGAAGGATGGGGGGAGGCATGCAGGAGGCAGCGGAAATGCATTATGCATTTATTTTTAAGTAGTAATACATCCGCGTCGTTTCAAACCGTATTTATTCTCTGGGATGTTTATGTGTTCATGCTGCACATGGGATAACAGAGTGCGTAAGGATATATGATATTAGTGAAGAAGAAAATGACTGCTGTAGTACTTTCTACTCTCAGTTCCTTCTCCACTAATGCCCTTACACCTTTCTTTTTCAGGCTTTTTGTAGCATCCTAAACAGAAGGATATTGAAGGGAGCTGATTCTGCTTTGATCCTTATGCTTGTTGTCAAAGCGCTTGGGATTGAAGAGACTGTTGGCTACAATTGACTGTGACAATTAGGAGATGATCAGAGCCCTAGAGTGGAGCACTTAAAGGGTAATTTACATGTCAGTTTGTCGAATAAAAAAAAGATATTCAGCTAAGATTTTTTTTTTCCCCTTAGAGCCTTGTAAACTGCAATTTGTGCTCTAGTAAGAAAAACCTGGCAGAGGAGTTAGGATAGCCATTTCCATTTGAAAAGAGGCAATCATAAGGCCACTGCTGAGCCTATTGTCCACTAAAAATGCTGATTTGCAGTCAGGGAGTGAAAGAGTGGAGCCATCACTAAATAGAACCTCGTGCAAGGTAACTCCCCCTTGGTGGCTTTCTAATGTTGGCTGAAGGTTTTATATACCTTAAATCCCGCATTTACTGTCATTATAACGTTGTTACTGATCATGAAGGTCCTTTATCATAACAAAAATATCATACCATAAAAAGGTATCGAGGGGGAGGTGGGTGGAACAGGAGCTACCAGCCAGTTGATAGGCTCACGCCAGCAATCTATTGTATCACATCTTTCTTATTCTCTTGCCTTTTGTGTGCCATCACAATTTTCTTCTCGTCACCCTTTGCACTTTGCCATTCAGGCACCTTCCATAACAGTTTTCTCATAGGTTTTCCATACTTATTTACACTTCATTTTAGACACACTCCCAGTAGATTTTTAGCATTTTCTACGTTTAACCTGCTGGGAAAGGGAAAGAGAGAGGGAGGTGACAGTAGCTGCTCAGTTCAGAGTTTGCCCTTCTGTAACTGCGGTGCGGTTAGGCTGTAATGAAGACTGTATGCACACAGGTCTGAGGGAGGGCTGAAGTTAAGGCAGCTGATTATTAAGTAAACTTGTTTGCGATAAGTCCTTTTTTTATGTGATATCTCTGATGAACCTAGAGTTGCTTTGACTGTAGAGTTATAGGAACTTATAAAAATATCAAAAAACAACACCTCCCTCGTTATTCTGGTTGGTGGGAGCTGTAGCATATGTGGTATTCGTAACAGTTTAAGGAAGGGATATATTAGTGGATACATGTGAGGCTCCAGTGTTTGTGTACGCAAGTAAGTGTATTTATTTTGAGGTTGCATCATGGGTTTTTCTTCCAGAGATGGCACTGGCTCCATTTGACTCTCATCTCCCCAAAAGAAGAAATGGTCATGTGTTCCCATTTGGGAACCAGAATTAAAGACTTTGCTTTGTCGTGATTACGACCAAGTAGCCTTTGCTGCCCAGACGTGCATTGCCATAAAAACCCAGGGGCTATGTTTCTGGGGAAGTTTTGTGGCTTTCAATAAAAGCCAAGCGTGTACACAATGAGGCTGATTCTGATCCCAGTGGCAGACCCTGGTCAAACACCGCTGTCTTGAACAGATTTGGGATTTCTGTCGGTGCTGGTAGAATAAGAATCAGGCCCTGTGTGTCCATAGGGTCACCAAAATGCCCTTTCCTTAGTTACATGCCTTATTTCCTTAGGCTTTTGGTACGTTGAACACCAGACAATGAAGTTTCTATTTCTAAACTTGTACTAGAAACATGTTTTAACCTGGCTTCTGTATGTGGTGAAGAAATACTTCAAAATATTTCTAACAGTGCAGCATTCCCCCTTGTTGCAAGATTTAATTCAAAGAAAATCTTTTCATACGTAGGTTGTCTTCATTATGCAAACTGTTACGTTGTCATTTTCTCCAGGATGCTATAAATGTGAGATGGTGGCTTTTGCCCTCTCTTGCTGTTGTACTAAACTTTTTGAACATCCCGATGTTTGTATTTGTTTATCTCTGTATTCAATGTAAAGAACAAACAGGAATAAATAAAATAAGATATGGAGAGTAAACAGTATAATGACAGGACGAGTCTGGAAGGACTTTGGCTTCACATGTGTCTGCAGAACTGGGGCAGTGGTAAATCTGTATTAAAAAAAAAAAAAAAATCAGGCATAGCAGGAGGTCCTCGTCTCCCAGGTAATGGCTAAATGACGAGCAGATGAGCCATCGTCGTATTGATTTAAGCATTTTGTTCCAGCCAGTCACGATTAACTTTGATTTGTTTTTACTTTCCTCTTACAGGTTTGCATTTAAAGGACTCTCAGAGCACTAATTGTATAAAATTCTACCAACTGTACATTCTCTTGCAGGAAAGGTAATGGATGCATGAATGAATGATTTTGGGTTTCCCTATACTTTAGAATTAACTTAATTTTTTGAAATGAGCAGGAAGAAGCAAGTTTTACTCAGCGACAATGCATTTTGAAAAGTCTTCATTTCTGGGGTGTAGGTTAAAAAAAAAAAAGTCTTCCCTAGGACTTTTGGAATGTAAAGTTGATTAGAATTTAACCGAGATGTGCTTTTTAAATGAATTATCAAATCTACTGTTCCCATTACTAAATAGAATTTTAAAATAAATTAATGTACATATCGATCATAACGCTAGAAAGCGTATTAAAATGCCCCTAGAATTACCTTTCTTGCTCAAAAATACATAGAGAGCAAAAGTCTACATATTCACAGTAAAAATATACTTCCTTATGCAACCCTGGGTTATACAGATTTAGATCTAATTTAGGTTTTAAGTTCACGAGAATAAATCATACCAGTGCAACTGCTTTTTGTATGCGAGAAATTATATTCATGGCAAGGCATTGTACGAGTTGACTTCTATAGGTTTGAAATAGTTAAAGATCGTGACAAATTACGCGTAGTGAAATACTATGACCCCATTCAGTACCTACCTTCTCACTGAGTCTGAAATATATCCCTTTATTGCCTTGTGAATTAAAAATATGATGTTGGACGACTACAGATGACTTCTTGTTAATTAGAATTAGAATTTCAGATGCGTGCTATGATGCATCAGAACTTTCTCTATTTTCTGCTAATAGGAGAATTCAGCGAGTGAATAGCAAAATGTTTTTCAAGAGCAGGAAGAGAAAATGATCTCTTGATCTAAATAAGATGTTACCTTGAGGAAAGGCACCTAACTGCTTAATGCCCGGCTTTCAGTGAAATCCTTCAAAATTGTGGCACTTCTCAAAATTGGATGTTTGAGCAAGTGTTGAACTAGAGACCTGTGATGTGAAACAGTCATCTGGTCTCTGTGGTGATCGAGAATATACTGAGAATATGGCTTATAGTTACATAAATGTGTAGTTTTTACTAATTGGTCTTTTTACTTAATCAGACCAGATCTTCAAGTGATAAAAAATAAATATAGCTCCACCATTAACTATGTGGCAGCTGAAGATCTGCTCCACAAAATGTATTTTCTCTGATAAATAGCAGCGGTGGTAAGAATACCCTTTGAATGCACTTCCAATAGTCAGATGGCTCTAGAGGACCACGCTACTCTGGGTGTCTCATCTTAAGTGAATTTGAAAATTTACCAGGTGTTCCTCTGCATCTCCTGGCTCACATATAGTTTCGAAAAATCTTGCCCTAGGTGTTATATTGGTGGTGTATTTCAGGTTTCACTGTACCCCAAATAATTTTGAAACTAAAACTGAGAATTGAACTTTACTGGTCTTGCATCCTTTTTATTTCAAGCTGGGCCTTGACTGCAGAGTTTGGACTAAAAGCATGGTCACATAAGAGTCTATTCCAATGAAGTTTTCAAAAAGAGGGGAAAAAAAAAAAAAACAAAACGTCCTGGTGCAGGTTGTTTTTCAAGATTCCCTCCCAAAATGCAGAGCTAGGGCTAAATTTACTGCCAGTGTAAATGGAGTTTGTTCTGTTGGGGCAAACAGAGGTGAGCTCATTTCTGCCCACTGAGCGTGTAGGCCCAAGTTTTGCTTTTCAAAGGCAAATCCCAGCTAAAGGTGAATCGTGAACCTTCTGAGATGTCGCTTTCTTACATGAGAGTGACTTTACTGCAAATTCACTAAGCTGGCTCTAATAGACTCCTAACCTTGAAGGCCTGTGCCATGGTCATGTCTCTCTGCCACGCAAACCCAATACAATGTCCTAGCCCAGGAGAGTCCTTGGAGGCTCTGCACATGTAAGGACAGACCTTACCGCTGAGTTCATTACGATTCAGTAAGGGATGCTGATGAAACCAGATCATTCCCGTGCCTGTCGAGGGGCTGCTGGGTGCGTTAGCATACGTTGACTGGTGTCAGCGCTGGCAAGAGTGGTCCATTTCGATGTACCCAAGCAAAGTCCCCTTTCGTATTGGGTTTCCTCTCTGATAACTTTGATGACTGGAGTGGAGCTGCTAATTTGCCGCGGTGATGGTGACAGCAAAGTCAGGCTGAAAGGGGAAGAATCACTTGTATTTGCCTTCAGAATGCTGAGGCTCCAATAAAAAAAGCGCAAGAAATATTGGGCAAAATAGAGATCTGCACATACATATTAATTCATTATTTATGTCACTCAGGTTTTAACAGTTAGCAATGGTGATGACATGAATATTAAACTACAGTGTTAAAGGGGCTCTTGGGCAAAGAACAATAGAGAAACATAACATTTAATTCTGGTGAAGTGGTGAGGCACCTCAGTTGTGCTCCGGACCACGGAGATAGGTGATCAAGAGAGTTTAATACCTCCTCAGCCCAGAGTGTGAGGGTTTGCCTGTCTCTTATCCATATGGTCTGTTTTCTCTGGTGTACAAGGTACAGGACAGGCAGTGAAGAAGGATCCTTCTCATCTGAAGGAGGATCAGACAGGCAACAGCTACTGTATTATTCTGAGTAGGGAGGTATCTGGTTCAAAAGCTGCATGGGTGAAGGTGGTAGTGTTCTACATGTTATTCTGTGTTACCACAATCTGTATGTTGTCCTATCATGACTGAGGTAGCCTTGGTATCCACCACTTCAAGCCTCACTCCATGGTGATGTTGGCTCTGTGTGTGCTGGAAGAGTAACCTGTGTTACCTTCCACCTCAGGGTCTCACTTAGGTGACATCCATGGCACTACACTGATTTCTGTCAGCAAGTGCACTATCTGTTCCTTTCCCAAGTGAAAGAAAAGATGGTAATGAAAGGGCTTCCAAAGCACAACTGTATTTATTGTTGGCTACCAAAAGGAAATGACACTTTGCATTCTTATCTGAGAAATAAATGGAAATGCCTTATGCTGTACTAGAAAGGCAAATCGCAGAAAAAATTCAGAACTCCAGTTTGCTTTCCTAAAGATGGGTACTACAATTTTGAGCCAGGAGGTATTTCATAAGAATAATCTCCTATAACTTTTATTATGGAGCATACATACCTCGATGTTTAACATGTTCTTCCTTTTGCTGTTGCATGTGCAAATACTGGACAAAATAACATGGCAGAGGGTTGAAGCTAACCATGGAGGAAGCCGCGACCCACCATACCTCTCACCAAGCTTAAACTGTCCATGTGCCGTAATGCAAGGAAGCATCACGCCCTGGTGTTTACTTTGCCTTTATGCTAAATCCTTAGCTAAAGGATGATAAGTCCAGAAGAGAGAATTTTGAAGAACAGGGCTGAGGAAATGTGATAGCTATATCGTACCTGTGATCGCAGATTGTTGTTCAAGGTAAGCTAAGGTGTAAGAGCAAAAGGTGCAGGGCTGCTTTCCCACCCACCTGCCAGTAAAGCAGGTGATTTCTGAGGATCTGTTTTCCCCAGGCTGGTGCAGGAGGTCTCCGTGAGAGAGGCACTTACACAGACAGTCCTGTAATGCACTCACATACCTACAGTAAACGTGGCCTTAATCGTGACTACCGAGAAATAATTTCCCTTGACCAGCACAAAGAACAGATTGGAGCATGCACTTGGAAAAAAGCAGAAGACAGACCTTTTTTATTTTTTTTTTTTTTTAAAAAAAAGTACTTACTGAGCCATAGTCCTAGTTATGTATGCAGTTGTAGCTCCATTTAAGCAAGTGGCGTTGCTCTGCATGGAGCAGGGACCTGCACCTGAGCCCCAAGCTCTTTGGTATCGTTTCAGGGCATCAGAGGGACAGCGTGGTGCAAAGCTGCCCCAATGTAAATGTGAACGGGATCTTTCTCTAGCAAAACACAAAGAGAAAATTGTTAGAGGTTAACGGTTTGAGCATCTTATCTTACTAAATACACACGCAAATATCTCATGAAGTCTGTAGCTTGACTTTGTTTAGATAATTCCACTTTCATTCGATCCACAATGCCAACCAGGCTCTAGAATCACCAAGAAAAAAGCCATGGGCTTCTGGCTGGAAACGTGCCAGAAACAGGTCCAAGAGACCCCCAGATTCAGGTACTGTCAGTAAAAATCCAGTTGCCAGGTCTCTGGGTGGCCATCGGTCGGACAGATGCCGACCCCGTGGACAGTCGTGGAGGCTGGATCCTAACCCCATGCTGTTGAAAAACCCAAGCATGTGAGAAGAGAACTGAAGTCTCAAGTTTGAGACGCTTTAAATAAGTCTGAGGCTGATGAGAAAATTAGCTTTGACATTCTGAATTCGTGCTGAAAAGTGTAAGGGAAAAATGGGATGATTATTATTAATAATCAGTAGCAGAAGTCAAATGTCTGAAGGACTATTTGAACTATAACTATACCCTCTTAAAAGTTTGAAATGAACTCTTCATAAAAGTTTAAAACTTGGGATATTAGTTCATGCGCATTTCTTTAATGTCTGATTAGCAGAAAGTGTAGAACAGATGTTTTTCCCCTTTCTCCACAGATAGCTAAGTTTTGCCTCTTCCTTTAAAATGTGAAATATGCATCACAGTTTGGAAAACATTCACAAAAGATTACTTCATACTGTGAATTGGAGCTGCCTTCCAGAGGGATACATTATAGTCTGGTCAGATGCAACTGCCTGCAACTACTATTGCCTTTTTAAAAAAGTTTTGCCATCTTGATAAACTTTCATTAACAACTCAGCGTAGCTCGGGATACATTATTTAGGAGGCAGGAATTTCTCCTTTAAGGATATATAGAACCAGACACTGAAATAATGTCAAAACTGCAATTTTTCCACTGGAGATGATGAAAGTGCATTTGCTTACATTTATTCCCTATTCCATTCCAGTGACATTCCAACTATAATTTTAATTCTTCTGTAAAGAAAATATTTTGACAACAAAGACAGACATTAATGATGATTGAAACTTGTTTTTTCGCTCCTTTTCCCCTTGCACGGTTGTTTTTCAAACCACCGTGTCTTTTTTTTTCCCCCCAATATTTGTTCAAAAGTCCCTTTCTCAAGTGAGCGATGAGCCAAATAAGCCCATCAGCAGGGAAACGGTGCAGCCCCCTCCCAGGTGGGAATAGACACTCACTTGTATTCTCTTCCTTTGCCACCATTTTGTTACAGCCCTGAAAAGCAGCAAATGGTGGTTATTGTTTCTTTGCAGGGTATGGTTTTGTACTGGATCCATGTGCAAAGTGTAAACATGTCATCAGTCCTCATTTGCTATATCCAAAAACATTCCCCATGTCCATATTTGATTTTCAAGTGCATCTGTGCACTGATTGAAACCCTCCCAACATGCTGCTACACAAATGCAAACCCACACATTGCTGATTTTGAATCAAACGCTCTTATGCTTCCACACTTCCATTTCAAAGTTTGCCTCGGAGTTGCAGTATGTGCCCTTTTAACACATTTTTTCCCCCTCTCACAAAGAGATCCCTGTGTTCATCGCAGGAGCCCGGTGCAGTCTTTTCCATTTTGTTCTTATTTATTCCTTGGAGCCTGCTTTTATTTTCACAGCTTATTTATCCTTTGTTTACAGCCCACATGTGCTTTTAAGCAACAAAACCAATATTTAAACAAAGGAAGTAAAATGCTGAGTTATAATACAGGAATTTGCTATAGATAGAAAGTTGGATTACAAATAGCGATGCATTTTGCTATTAATGTGGTGCTTCAAAAAGGAGAGAGAAAAAGCTTATTGAGTTGCAAATTTTCTGAAAAAGATGAATCTCTTATAAAGTATGATGGAACAGTTTCCTTCTAACACCCATCAAACTCCTAGTCCAAAATAAAAAGGGGGGAAAAAAGCCAAAATGTGAGTGCAAACTTGTAATTTTAAAGCAAATCGTGTTGCACCTAATTATTTTTTCCATCCCTCCCGACGTACGAGAGTTACCTTAACTGCAAAGCTCTGTCGTACCCTTTGCCTGTCATTTTTAATCAGGTTGTTTTAGGTAATTTTTGTTATGCCCCTCATTACTGAATTGTTTATCAATAGGTGCACCAAGTGTCACTAGCTTTTCTCATCAAGCCAGGTCTGACAAAGAGCTGCAGTGCATGGGAAAGAGGCAGCTAGGTGAAACTAATGCCATAGATGTTTGATTCATTAGGAGCTTATTGTTAACGGGGATGTCTGATTGTAAAGGCTCAGTCAAGCAAAAGAGTGCAGAGTAATCAGTCGGATTTATAGTTTGCAGGGCTCAAAAAAAAAAAAAAAAAAGGAAAAAAAAAAATCAACATAAACCTTTGGATATAGCAGAAACAGAAAAATCCCCTTTGGGCAGCCCTAACCTGAGACCAGCCAAATAAGGTCATGCTACATGAAGGTTGCCTGTTAGGTGATGGAAGATATAGGAGGATTAGAGCCATATGGCATGGCCTATCATACCTTCTGACTTAAGATAACAAAGCCAAGCTTTGTGCTTAGCTGTTTTTGACTGACATCATCAATTTTATTTTATGTTGGTCACCTCCGGTAACAGGAAAAAATGGCCTAGGGTTGATAACACATGCCTGTTTTTTTAGTATTAAGATGCCTTACAGCCAGTTTTGCGCTGTAAAAAATTTCAAAGAATTAGTAGCTTGTTCTTCTATCAACCATCCTCCAGCAACTGTCAGCTCCCCCCCTCCCTTGTTTTCGGTTTGTACCTTGCAAATGAGAGACAGCCTTATTCAGAACCAGATGTAAGGCTCCTAGAGAATGAGCGTAAGCTGTTGTACTTTAAGCCTAATGGGAAGTTTTATATGCAAGGGCCTTGAACTGATTAGTATAATTCCCTCTTTAATACAGCTGTCCCTCCAGATTAAGGTAAACCAAATGTTGCAATCAGAGATTAGTGTACCTTGCCAGTTATTAACATCCCCGCTCGCTCGGCGAGCACGTCAGACACTAATGCTGTGTATTTATTTGCCACTTCCACGCTGTAACTTGAACTTCTGCACCTGTCAAAGCATTCCAGGGAAGAGAGGGGTATTATTGGGAAGCAAAAGTTTTATACCTGTTACACCTGTTTGGTTTTGTCACTGCCGGAGATTTTCTTTTTTTCTTGCCAAGATTGCCAGGTGGTTTAATCCGTTCCTCTGCCGGTTTTATGAAGAAAGACTTTGTCTGCTAAATTGCATTTGTTGCTCTCATCTGCTTTCCCTTATCGAATATGTGCTACTCACCTAAACCATCCTTTTTTTTTTTTTTTAAATTTTTTTTTCTTCCCCCCCCCNTTTTTTTTTTTTCCCCCCCCCCCCCCCTCCTTCTCCTTTTGCAAGGGCTCTCCGGCTGCTCTTTGTGTGCCGAGGATGCAGCTCCGGGCGAGGAGAGGCAGCACCCGCTCCCGCTGTGCTCGCATCAGCGAGCGGTGCCTCTCGCCCAAGGTGGGTCACGCAGTTGTCTTCTTGCATTTGGCAGGATATCCTGTCCACCAGCCACGCAGATGTCGAGGGGGACAATGTCCCGGGTTATCAAGGGAAGATCTTTGCCTCCCCCCCACCTGATCAGATTTTCTAGATAAATGTATACAGTAAACAGACTTAAAAAAGCTTAGGGGAGGGTTGAGAGTGTCTTGTGCGGCGCGTAGGAAATTGGTAAAGTTAGGCCGTGCTAAATAACTGCTCCTCAAATGCGCTTAATTACTTTAGAAGACCGTTAATTTACCTGTAAACATGAGAGTCCTGGAGCAAAAAAAGAGATACGCAACATACAGAGGAAGATGCTGCTAACTGGGGCTTATTTCTTTTACACTGTCAATTATTAAAGCATAAAGTTTTAAAATCGGTAGCAGAAAGAAAGCATTTGCCTCTTCTAGCCAAAAATTGTAATGAAAAACCCCAACAAAATGCCCCAACCCCAGCTTTTCAATAACCTCCCCCCAAACCCACTTAAGCGCTGTGCTGCTCACAGGGCGAATGCAGGGCTGAATAATATCAGCTGTAGTTTCTGGAATATTGTTGCTTCCCAGCAAAGACCCTGCTAAGACTTTTTTTTTTTAATTGAATAGATTCCTTATTAAACAGATAATTGAATAAAGTCAAAAAGGGCCATTTTAGCACAGTCCCCCTAATAACAAAGTTTACTGCCGGCTGCACACTGCCTGCACGTTATGGCTTAATTGCAGATTTTTTGAAAAGACAAAATATGTTCATATCTGAGGAATTATGTCTTGCAGCCTACTAAATATGCTAATGCAATACTAAGCAGGGATAAAGTTCTTGCCATACCACCCAACAGTTGCGTGGGACACGCTGCCAAGTTATTGTTAATTGTAAAGCGCAAGCAGGCTTTGCAATCCATCTTAATTGTCATACTTACTCCAGGTTTGGCGATAAGGCTAGATGGGCTGTTTTAAAGTGACAATGTTGACAAGGGGAAAGGGTGTGGGCCTGGGCTTGCGGTTCTGGAGGGGTTACGCGCTCTGACCTGCCGTAGGTTGATATGGACAGTCTGCGAGGGGATTTTAGTTGTCATGGGGTCCCCAGGCAGTTGAATAGAGTGACTGTCTGTCCTGCTTTTTCCTGTTAGGATCCTGACACGTGGAGCATTGATGAACTCAGCATAACGTTGAATAGGAGCTTTTTGGCAGCTGAGACACAAGGGCTAAGCTGCAGGTCAGAGATAACACTAGTGCAGATCTCCTCATGCACACAGTTAGTAGCATGCTTTCTTCCCTCCTGAGTGCAGGAAATAGCTCATGTTAAATACGTTCACTTTTCAGTTTTCCTTTCTTCTAAAACGCAGCTTGACAGATTGGGCTTTTCAGCCTCCCCCCCCATTATTATTTTTTTTTTTTTTTCACCACCTCTGCCTTCTACCTCAGAAATACTCTTCAGGAAGCAGGAGTTAATCTTGGTGAGGAAACGATAAGGTGATACTTGATTTTTCAGGGGAAAGCAGAAGGATATGACTGCCCGGTAACTGCACAGAAATTTGCAGGGACGCCTTTTTTTAGGGCTTCCCTTTGCTTTTTCCTTTCTCCTCCTTAGAGCGGAGGACGGCAGGTCCGGCTGGAGGTAGGCGCGAGGGGTTTAAATAGCATCGGGGGCAGGAAGGAAGTGCTGGGAAGGTACGTCGATAAAAGCCGCTTCCCCGCGCTTCTCTATCAGCTCCCTGGATCAGGTGAATCAGGTCGTTCCTTTCCCAACTTTGATGCATCCTGGCTGGCACATAAATGTGTCTTTGAAGTCGTTTTATATTCGGCCAAGTTTTTTACGTGGTTCCAAAAGAAAGAGGGCGAGCATTGTCTCCGCTAAATGATGTCAAGCCGGCATCCTGTGTACCGAGACAATGTCGAAGCCTCTATCTGCTCTTGGCATTGCTATTGAGGGCTGCCTTGGCTGTTTGAAGTGTTTATGTCAGGGAGGCTTGAACCTGGTGGAGATTTGGGGAGGGGAAATCGCTCTTTAACAACCCTTTGCCCGTGCGTACACGCACGTGTGCGCTTGTTGGGTGGTGGCGGGCCTGAGATCGCCCAACTCTTGTCACTAAGCACGAGCTGGATGCTGTGCAGAGCCAGAAATCCTCCACAACGTGGGTGGAAATGTGCATATTTGGGTTGGGCTTCAAGGCTGAGTGGGACCTTTCTGTGGGAAGAGCCTCGCTGGTGATGGGGGGCTCTTCTCCCAGCAAGGTGGTGCTCAGCACAAGCAGAGCAGAGCCGGGATGAGACCCTATTGTGCAGGCCCGTCCGCATTAGCGGATTCCTGTGCCTGTGTTTAGACTTTCGATGACTTAATTGGGCCTCTGCAGCGCAACGTTTGCAGCGAAGGGGCCAAGGCTATTGTTTATTCCTGTGGCTATCACCGAGAGCCCCGCAGACAGGGAGAAGGACAGACATAAATACCGCCTTTGTTACACTTTGGATGCTCCTTTTGCTATCCTGAACAATTTCATGCTCACTCTTGAATGACTTCAGCAGCTTTTCCGATAGATGCCCGTTTTCGCTTTCTTGAAGAGGAGGAAAGTTGCTAGGAAAAGGGATGGCAGAACCCATTTGCATTAAATGGCCTGACGCTTGCAGGGTGTTGCGATTCCCTGTTTTCATCGTTCTGTCTGAGTGGAGAGGCTGTGGCCGTGGCCAGCGCTGCTCGGAGCTCGGGAACGCTTCCCAGCTGCTGTGGCGGGGTTGCAAGTTTTTCCTTGGAAAGCAGTGCTGGGAGCTCTGTGTATTTTCTTTGCTAAGTCGTGAATTCATTATGAAATTTATACGATGATATCTATGACTCTGCTAATATTTCCACAGCGCAGTTTGGCCTTTTCATTCCAGAGAGGGTTGGACAGGAGCTGAGAAGATCTGGCTTTTGTTTTCAACTCTTCTACAACTTCCTGTATGACCTTGGGCAAGTTGCTTAATCAAGCTGTTTGAGCTTTCCTTTGTAGTAATGTTACTTGCAAATGTTAGAAGATTTGTGAATACACATGGTTGATTCGTTAGGTGATGTTCAGGTACTAATTTGAGACCTCACGGAAGAAAGAAGCCCTGTAAAGTAAGAAAACTGAAGTCTCAGTATCTCACCTGGGCTTCAAATGTAGGATTCAAAGGAATGCTGACAGCAGCAAGACCTCGGCTGATGTGAATCAGGTTTAGGTGCACGTAGAGCCAACTCAAGGCAAGAATTTTGCTATGTAGAGAAGTGAAATAAATTGTGGAGAGTTATCTAAATAGTGGTCAGAGAGCGTGTGTAGCGAGAGCATATTAGAAATCTGAAGACAGGACCTGAAGATGAGGACAGAGAGGCACCAGAGATGTAGGCATGACGCGGTAGGATTATGATGAATGTTGAATTTGCCTGTAGGAATGCACTCTTGTTGGCCCTGCAGGTAAGGGAGAGGAAAACCTGTGCCCTACATCCCCCAGGAAAGGGGAGCTCGTCCGAAGAGCGCAGCCCGTAGAGTTAAATAGCAGGCTCTAACACAGCGACAAGAGCAGATGACCCTTGGTTTGGGGAGGGCGAGCAATTTGCTTAGAAGTGCTGGAATGTGCACGCACACAAAATAATATGCGTGCATGCTACAGAAAGCTCACGCTGCTTTCGTTAAGGCAATGGACATCTAAGTGCTTGAAGATGCATGATAGGACCTATTTTTTTAAAGTGGCAAAAGTACGTTAATAAATACTAGCATATCTAAGAACTTGATTACAGCTGGGTTTATAGGGAGTGGGACTATCTTTATTAAGCCAACAGATATAGTTGCAGGGGGAAAAAACAGGCAAGCCCTCTACAGGGCTCTTTACTGTAATTAAAATAGGCTGCTTATTTCTAGTTAAATAATATGTAAACTCTTAAGGCCAAATGCTGCAGCCAGTTACTATTAGTGAGAAACTGTAAACTACAAAATCCCAAACCAGGAAGTCCCATGGAGATAAAAAAATATCTAAAGAACAGTCAGAAATGTGCCCTATATTATTGATGCTTCGAGCGGTATTAAGTTGTGAAGGGCTGGAATGTAAACAGAGTTACAGATGTCTGATGCCGTAGGTTGAATTAGGGAAGCAGGAAACGCACTCCTTCGCTTGGGATGTTTGGAAAAAACACCTTCTGCCTGTCTTTATCTGAAACAGTTAAAGTTTTGTTTAACCTACAAAAGTAACTCGAAGGAGAATACGCCAGGCAATCAAAGTTGTTTCTTCTATTTATAGCGGCAAAAATAGGAGCTATGCAAACCAACAGAACATGGTCCCGGTTCACAGAGAGCTGCAGTTTAGACATGACCTAATGAGAGAAGGCAATAGTGAGGGTAGGTTGTGTCACAACGGTAAAAACTACAGCTGTACGCACATAGGGTTACTTGGTTTAGGCATGTCTGCATGTTAGAGAGACAATTATTTTATGTGTCTTTATAATGTAAAGCTAACGATTCTTTTCCTCCCTCGGGGTGAAGTGCGAAGGATGGAGTTTTTTGTCCTAGAAGAGGGTGGAAGAACAGTCTCAGTTGGCTATAAATGCTCTGGTAATCCTGATACTTCTATTTCTCAATCTTTAAAGCCTACAGCCTTATCTTAGCTCCCTATGGTTGTTGTTACCCCTGCCAAACTCTGCTGATGGGCTGCTAACATCATTACATTTGCTCCTGATTTGCATAGGTTAAGCATAGAGCAGAAATTGCCTGTTAGACTTTCTGGTGCAGGCTCTGCTCCTCTTAAAAATCTACACCCAAACAGAGCAACCTGTTGCTTTGAAGGACTGGTTTTTTTCAGTTGCGGTGGCATTGATGAGCTCAGAACCCACCTTTGCAGGTCCAATGGGAGGAGAAGCGAATTGTGGTATTGCAGGAGGTGAGCTGCGTGGGGACAGGATCTCATGGGAGGCTGGCGTGGAATAGTGGCTAATTCGTTCCTCAAAGGCAGAGCCACCCTCATGAATGCTACTTTGGGACAAGATAATGTCCTACTGCATTTATAATGCCGACGGGCAGCGGTCCTTGCTGAAGATTTCTGAGAACTTTCTTAACTTTCTCAGATCCTACAAGGTCTACACGCCCTGCTGCATGGGACAGCGTGTTATAAGGGACAGCCCTTACAAAACCTGAAATAGTCTTTGTCCTTTTCATCACGACTGTTGTTGGTAAACTCATATAAATGGGAAGTGCCGTTTCCTTCACATTGTTTGAAGTGTATTTGTTCAAGAAATAACTGAATAACAGTTTTCCGTGTTTAAAACAGGAGAGCTTTTCCCTAATGCCCTAAGTCTAAATTAGTGTTCTTGATGTTGCGGTGAGCCCAGAATAGTAGGGCAGCCAGGTTAGGGTCCCAGGCTTTAAAGCATCCTGGGAGTTCATCTCTCTCCTAATAAAAACCTTTTTTTTTTTTTTTTGGTAGAAGTTTTGATTCTCATTTATTTCTTGCTGCCAGATGAAATACTGAATTAGAAGAAAAAAGGGGTGGCAAATACCTCTTTTGGAAATATTTTGTTTGGATGACACCTAGGTAACGTCAGAGACACCTTTCCTGGGTGGGAGTTCTGGGGCAGATCAGAATTACTGTGGCAACATGGGATTCCTGAGTTTCCTTTTTGCACCTGCATTTAAATTGGTGACTTTGAAAGAAAAGCCTGTATGTGCAGTATACCCTCATGATTTTTTCCCCTCATTCCTCATTTTTTGCTATTTCATAAGCCTGAAACAACAGCAGTGGAAACAGAAATATCCCTTGACTGATGGTAAGGAAATAGGTGAGAGTGTGGAAGACCCTTATAATTAAATCAACCGATATAAAAAAAAAGAAAAAAAAAATCCATTGAATTTGTTTTTGTGAGCAGTGCTAGTTGCCTTGCCAGTCTGAAGCTGGCACTGTGGGTTTGCTGTAATCACTGGGCTGAGAAAAAGAGACACGGGTTTTGTTTGTTTGTTTGTCATCATGGAGTTGAGCAGGACTTAAGCAGTTGAATGCACAACACTTTTCTCTGCTTTCATCCTCTTCTCTCTGATTCTGAATTCCACATAAATTCCCCTCGATTCTTCCAACCTGTTTTCTGACCTTCCTTTAGAATTAGGATTTATATATATCACATGTGAATATCAGCTTGGAAAGTGTGCCTTTTTGGTTTTAAAAATGAATCGTGATAAAAATCAATTACATGTGTAACTTTGAGTGCTGTGCTTGAGTGCCATCCCCACGGGAGACTGTGCGCGTGTGTGTTGCTTTGCTTTGGGGGCATCCAAGCAGTACCTCTCGTTCTGGCCGGTTGTCAGGTCTGTGGGCACGGTGGCATCTTGGGTTTGTTGAGGTACAACGCGACACGTGGACAAATGCCCAAGATCTGAATCCTGGACACAGTGCAATATGTTGCAGCGTAACGTGTAGACCTTTGGGTTGAAACACAAAGTTGTTCAAAGATTAAGAGAAGGAAAATACACATTTGAGAGGAAGAAATATTGTAATCAAACAAGATGGCACAGAGCAATGCCAAGGAAAAAAAAATTCCTTTAGTCAACCAATCCTGACTAGTGCACTACATCACCGAAGCCAATAATCCTCTATCGCTTGGAGAGCAGCTTCAAAAGGCCTGTGCTATCCAATATTTTGAATGTAGCTGGTTGAAGATCAAATACTGAGACCACAGCGTCATTCTTTTGCCTTGGGAGCGGGGTCTCTGCCTTGCTGGGTTTCTCTGGTGCCGCGTGAAAGGTCGCACCCCCTGCTCAGCATCCTCCCAGCATCACACACTAACTGCCCTCCACAGTCCTGGTTGTAAAGCCTGTGCCAGAGGCAAAGAAAGGGATGGAAAGACATGTGGTGGGAATATGTTGCACTCTAGCTTTCCTTGACTTGGAGATGGCAAATTCAAGACTAGCGCAAGCTAGCCAGAGCAGCCCAAAGACTGCTCTAGCGTACTTTTAAAGCTAACCTTTAGGCACAGTAGTTAATGTTTGCCATGAGCTTGCCAATTTGAACGTTTCTGAGCTCTGAGGAGGTAGGTATAGCATGGAGTATGAGTTACAGATCTCTGCCCTGTTCTCTGCTCTTCCACTTGCTCCCCGTGACTGCAAGTCACATCCTCAGTGCGGTGCTTTTCGTAATTTTCTCGTACTTTCAGATCTCTAGCTGGTGAAATATAAAGTGGAATGTGCCACTCAAGTTGCTTTTGAGTCAGTGAGCAGCCAAAGGACTCATCTGGTAAGCCAGGTTGCCATTTCCAAACCAAGGCTTCACGGTTTTGACACAAACATGAAAGGATATCGCTTTCCGGACCCCACGCTACTGCCCATGCTACAGTTATAGTCGAGGGCTTTGCTCTGGCTCGCTTTCCAGCTGACCCTTCTGGGAGGAAAGAGAAAGTCTTGAGCTGCGTTGCATTCCCCAGCAGTAGGGATGAGCATCGTGCACTGGCAGTGTTGGGTTGGCATTGTTTGTGCAGAGCGGCACAACCAGATGCAATGATGAGGGTGGGCTGGTATGTTATCGGGGGGAGCCCCAGTCGCTGTGGCCTTTCCAAACTCTTGATGCTCTGGAGTTCTGGCTACATGGGAGATTTGCCTGATCTGGCAGGTATGCAGTCAATATAATGTTCCGGTAAAGCTTATACACTTGAAACCAAAATGCTCGAAATGGGGCAGCTCTAGCAGTAGGGTGTCTCCAGCACCCTCATACCACATATTTCTTGTTTGGAACCCTGCTGTTTTCTCCTTCTCCTTGATAACTTAACCTTCTCACCTACTGCACAGTATACACAGACCTTCACCAGGTTTCTCTTCCTTGGCACTGGCTGAGATGCTGGCTAGACCAGACTGTTCCTTAGGAGGATGCAGACAGTCTGATCTCTAGAGAAACTCTCCAGGATTACCCACCTAGCTTGACTTTATGCCTTGACACATCTGTGAGTCAACACGGTGGTGATACATTCTGCCAGATGCTTCCAAAAAAGAGTTGTCCTGAGCCAGAGGTTTTGGTAGTCATCTCTCTGACATAGACCTTAGCCAGCATTCCATAGGGCAGTCCCGTGGAGATTGCGTATGAGCCAGTATGAAGCACTCACTCTTTTAAACTGGTTCTTTCACCGCTAATGCTTGTTCTGTCTGGGATGTCTCAGGCCACGGTGATTTCATGCTGTCGTTTCCATAGTTAGACAGTGTTTGCTTCCGAGCGCACTACCCCTCCAACTGTTTGCGAGGATGTGAGTGTCTGGTGTTCCCTATATCAGCCCCTTGCACCTTAGGTTGGCAGCCAAGTCAGTCATCCTTATTAATAGAGGGCTGGATTTCTGTGGTGAGATGTTGAGGTTAGGTGTCACAGGGTGCAGCTTGGCGATAAGGATGTGATGTCTGCTGCATCGGCGAACTGGTGGTGAAAGCTCAAGCCGAGTCCAGCCTGGACCCATAAAAACGTCACTGTAGGACTCACCCTTCCAGACCCCTCCAAGGCTGAGGGGTACATCTGGCTCAAGAGGGTAGGTCGTCTGGTGTGGTAGGCTCTCAACACTGCGGCCATCCGGGGTCGGCCAAGAGCAAGGGAAGGCAGTCACACGTTTTAAGGTGCAGAAGTCTCCTTTTAGCCACCAAAAGTGCGGCCTGGCCAGCCCCACCATTTCCTGCCAGCGCTGGAGATAAGCCCACAGCAGGTCAGACCGAGGGATCACCGTGCCCCGTCTCTGGCTGCGGTAAACAGCAGGCGCCTGGGGAGAAGCAGAAGAGCAGGAGAAGCAGATAGTGACTCTTCCCAATCCTCCCCTTTTTCAGCAACTGTTTCCTTAATCTGATGGATCAGCCGAGCCCGTGAGCGTGACCCGAACTGCATTGCTTGTGTGTTTGGGGCGGTGGCAGACCTACAGTCCCCCAGCATCCTTTCTAGGGTTGCAGCCATTTAAGAGAGGTGTCTCCAAGGGCTCTGCGTGGCTGAGGTCTGAGCAGTTGCTACCAGTATGGGTCTTGTGTTTTGTTGTTAAGACAGACTGAAGTATTTTATTTTAATGTTTAATGACACTGGTGGGGAAAGAAAGGAAAAAAAAAAAAACAACTCCACAGAGCAGTTCCTGTGTCAGGACTGTCTCTAATCAATGCAGGAGGAGTCATCCGCTGTCAGGCCATTTATTAGCCTGTTTTCAGAGGCTTTTCTAAAAACCACCCATGAATATTAATAATCATCGCAGTAGTTAAAATTATTAACTGCGTCTTAGGGTATTTTTTTTGTTTTGTTTTGTTTTTCTTCTTTTTTGCCTCCCTCCTGGGCGCGAGGCAGCCAGCCCTGCCGGAAACCCCTGCTTTAAAAGAAGGACTCGCTGGGACGAAAGGAGTGAGTTTCCTAAGTCGCTGGATCAAAGCGAAACCTCCCAGCGCAGCCGGCACACAGGTTTCCTCCCGCTCCCAGGTTCACGCCACGTGTCCGGCCTGGGCATCCAGCTCAGCACCCCCCCAGGATGCCGCCTGTGCTCTCAGCTACCTCGGGATCTCCTCTTTATTTATTTATTTTTTTTTTTTTCCCCAATTTAAAAATAATTTGGTGGCTCTCTAGCCGAGTTATCTGCTGTCACTGCAATATACCCTGCGTGTTGGACTCCCACAGCCGAAAGCCTCTGTTTCCTTTCTGCCAGTACCTTGGTATCTGCCTTGCCCAGGAGCCTGCTGATGAAGATTTCCTGTTTGTTTTGAGTCACTGCTGGAGTGATAAATATACTTCGGCTCTCTCCTCCGAGAGGAAAGAAACCAGCTGCCCCCAACTAAAGGGAAAAATATGTTGAAATTCCACCAAAGGGCCCTGTTATCATGAGGCTTCCATGGAAGGATGAAACCGGGTAACACGAGCGACGACAAAGGCGCGATTTCCATATTAAAAAAGTCCCTCTGCGGGCGGAGTTTGCCTTGGATCGTCTGCTTTCGCTCCATAACTTTAATATTTAAAACGGGTTAGAAATAAATAAATAAGTACAAAACCCCCATAAACTTACACGGCGGAGTAATGCTTGGCTGGATAAACAAACAATTATACTTGTGGTTTCTTGATCTGACCACAAGCTTTAAATGCCATATTTTTGCATGAACCTATAATGCTTCTGGATAAACAATTGTGTTTATATTGTCAGGAGTATCCAGTGTGGTGTTGTGTAATTTCTATGTGCGATTACTAGGATATAGGATAAATTCCAAAAGAAAAGAAAGGAAAGGAAGATTAGATTATTAAGTCATTTTTAATAAAAACAGCATCGTTTGGAATCGCTTATAGCTTAATTTGTAATTTTGAAAGAATGCAGCACTGGCTTTTAAGTTTCTACAATTATCTTTTCATCTCTTTTTATCCTTTTTTTACTAGAGATGGGGCCCAACCCAAAACCTTGGATCTAAACCCAAGATCCAGGTTCAGATCTGAGTTCAGAGCTCCAGCCCCATTCCTGAAGAAGCAGAGCCATGCCAGCAAGCTCCAGCCCATGTCGCCTTTGGATTTCCAAGCCCAGGTTCAGGGGTGTTTGACTCTCAGGAGTTACTTTTGCCGGGTGGAGTGGTGCGAGTGGTGGTGGCCTTGGGGCTTTGGGGTGCCTCCAGCCCTGCAGAGGAGCCAGGTGGGGTGGCAGGGGTTGAAAAAGTGTTGTAGCAGATCAGGAGAGCTGTAGGTCAGCGATATGAAAAAATACTCATTAAAGGTATCCTGGGGCCAGCTTTGGTCTGGTCCAGACCCACGCAAGGCAAATGCCGGGCTGCGCTGGACCGAGCGATGGCTTTCGGGAGGTGGCAGCCCCTTGCCATGGCTTGGAGGAACATGCGCTTCTGAAGAGGATTAGAGGGTTTTTTTGTGTGAAATTGCTTCTAAAAGTACCGGTTTGGGCCTCGTAAAAAAGGCACAGGACAAAATTTTTCTTTCGGTAGATGCTGTTCATGGGGAAAAAAATGTTTTTCCTACAGTTTTTGATATATTTCTCCTTTTTTATGTAAACTCCACAAGCATTGGCAAACAACGAGTGCTTTTCTCTACTCACCGGCACATTCCCATTCCAATGAGCTAACCGGGCTCTCTCCTTTATGTCACTGAGTGAAATCACATGGAACAAAAATAATCATATTTAAGCAGTTTGAAGTATACTTTTTCTGTGGTTTACCTTTACCATCTCCTAGTAAAATATAATTTCTTCTTTAACAGCAGATGAAAAAAAACCATTATGGCTTTAAAGCATGAGATTATAAAAGACTGCAGCTAGTTTAGATCTCACAGTTAGAAGTTAATTCTAAGTCACTGGAATTGAAAACATCAGTTTACAACATTTACTGGCTTGCTATAAAAATGTATTCCCCTGTGTTATGTTAAACATGAGAAACTACACCTCGGTGTGTCCATTATTTATATATTTATTCATATCTTGCTGCTTCTGATTCAGCTGTGTAACTGTATGCAAAACAGATAATTACCGGGGAACAGAATAATTTGTATTTTGAGGGGAATAAATACCCTGAAGGATTTGCTTTTGGGGAAAGAACACACTGCAAAGAAATTACATAGATTTTGTAAATAGATATGAAAACAAAACAAAAAAAAAATAGGTGAGGAAATATTTTGGGCCCGGCAACTTTGACATTACCGTGTTTGTGGTGGGAGAAGTAATTTTTCTCTCTAAATACACAAATCCACATTGTAAAAATGAACATGAGGCCCGTTATTTGACATGGTTATGCAGAAAACGGGGTTTAATGGCAACCCTACCCAAATACCAGAACGACGTTGAGGGGTCGGCTGCTCTTTGTGGAGCGGTGAGATTGGGACCAACACATTTGTCCAGCAGCTACGTGGAAACATGCTGCTTAAGAAATACCTGCACCAAACGTGCCTCACACGTGGCAATTGTTTTAAGGAAAATGCCATTTTCCTCTCCCCCTTCCGGCACGTGGGGACCCTTGTGCTCGCCCCTCTGGGGTGCTGGCCGGCTGCGGGGAGCCGTCCCCGGGCAGGCGACGGGAGCTTGGCTTCCCACAAGGGTAAGCACCGTAGACCTCTCCTCCAGCTTTATTCTCTGATTTAGCACCAGACTGTGGAAGAGAGATGCTGGAGACACTAAATTCAGCATTTCCAGTAACAGAATTACTACTGGAAATGTGGCTGAATAACGGCATCACTGCTCATTTCCCTTTGATTTATTTAACACAAGCGTTTGCCCGTTCCATTTCTGTTTGCAGGCTTTCTGGTAGGAAATGGGAGTCTCCCAAACTTTCCTACAGTGCGGGTTTTATAGGCAAGTCCATGCCAAAAATGGACTGGTCGCCTTAAAACTACCCAAATCACCCCAAATCCTGGGTGGTGCAGAGGGGGGTCAAACCTGTCCCACGGAGCACCCAAAGGGTCCATCATTCAGCATCCTGAAGCTGCCTCCAAGCGAATCCCGGGACCCGAGCAGGCTGCTTCAGCAGTTTTTTGTTTGCCTATGGAAGTGAAATCTCGCATGTGCGTGGTAAGTAAACACCGCGGTTGGCGCTCTGTTTCTCTCAGGTATTTGGAAGGGCCTTTTCATAGAATCATAGAATCATAGAATCACAGAATGCTTTGGGTGGGAAGGGACCTGTAGAGGCCATCCAGTCCAACCCCCTGCAGTGAGCAGGGACATCTTTAACCAGATCAGGTTGCTCACAGCCCCGTCCAACCTGACCTGGAATGTTTCCAGGGATGGGGCCTCCACTGCCTCTCTGGGCAACCTGTGCCAGTGCTTCACCACCCTCAGGGTAAAACATTTCTTCCTTCTATCCAGCCTAAATCTGCCCTCCTTTAGTTTAAAACCATCACCCCTTGTCCTGTCACCACAGGCCTTGCTAAAAAGCCTGTCCCCATCTTTCCTGTAGGCCCCCTTGAAGCACTGCAAGGCCGCACTAAGGTCTCCCCGGGGCCTTCTCTTCTCCAGGCTGAACAGCCCCAACTCTCTCAGCCTGGCCTCGGAGCAGAGGGGCTCCAGCCCTCGGAGCATTTTTGTGGCCTCCTCTGGACCCGCTCCAACAGCTCCATGTCCTTCTTGTGCTGAGGGCTCCAGAGCTGGACGCAGGGCTCCAGGTGAGGTCTAGACCAGAGATCTAGGTCCAGAGAGACCTAGAATCTCTCTCTTCTGCTGTAGTTGTGTCATGGTCTCTGTCATACGCATCCCACAACACCTGGGAGAGGTGGGAAGGGCGGCCGGCTGTGAGCGGCAGAGCTGCACCTCAGGAATTGAGGTGCAGGGCGGCAAAGTGAGATGACTGGGGGCACCTAAGAAATCTGCTGCAGGATGCGGGGTGAACACCAATTTCTCAATTCCTCAGCTAGAACAGCGAGATGGTTTCTGCGATAGCCTGCTGCGTGAGGCTGTGCCTTTCTGCCATCAAGAAAAAAAATGTTTAATTTGAAGACACTCCGCAGACAAATGTAGTTATGGGTAGCAGCGCACCAAAAGCAGTTTAACACAGCGTTAAAGAAAATGGAAGAGAAAAATCTCTGTCGTAAGATCGCAGCCTTAACACTTTCACCAGGGCTGATCATAAGTTTTTCTTTTCTTTTTTCTCTTTCCTTTTGGTGGAGAAGTTTTCTAAGGTATTTTTCAAACTTTCCAGTTTAGCAATGTGTTGGCTCAAATTGAAAAGAGAACTAGGCACTGGGTCACGGGCAGAATTAGGTTTGCGCTCGTGGTGGGGGCAGGTTGCTGACACAGCTACAATCAGACAAAACATTTAAAACTTCTGGCTTTGTACTTCTCAAATGCCTCTTTTAGAAAATCGCTTAAGTTGTTATTAACATCCACCACCCACCTTCCCTTTCTGGTCCTGACATTGTGTAATAATAGATAATGTTGACATATGTTCCCTGCTGGTCAGAAATACTATACTTCTGTGAAAGGTAACATTTTCAAGCAATGACAAAATGTATTTTACTTGGACAGAGCATTAGTTATTGGACTAATCTCACAATGTGGGATGTGGGGTAAAAGTTTTAACATTTTAGTTGTGGGAGAAAGTTTGTTGGGACAGTAAAAGCATCAGTATGGGGTGTGTTTAGTTTTCTCCATTTCTAGAGGTACTGGCTTGGTATCAAACTCTTGCGTCTGTAGGAATTTAAAAGAAACATTTGCAGTATGTATGAGGAACAGCTGTCTGTGTACTCCCAGCAACTTTTCAAAATGACTATTTGGTCATTTTTTTTCTAGGAAGGATTAGAGAACTAAGGAGTGTGTGTGTGTCCCCCACAAGCTCGGAACGATTTTTTTTTTTTTTTAGTAGATCAATTTTTAAATGTTGAGTAACCGTAAAAAGATCTGCATTTATTTATCTATTTCCCACTAAGCGAAGCCGTCTGAAAATAGAAAAAGAGGAAGAGACAGCAAAATCTTCCAAACAAATATGTTGTGAAAAAAACTACTTTTGAAAGTAATCTAGGGTGAGATTGTATAAAAACGTGTCTGCTTCGCACGCCACCGAACTCAGCACAAGACTGCGCAAGCCTGGAGAAATCAAGTTTTATTTTAAGTCTTGCATGGGTCTCCGTGCTGGGGAAGCTGGACACCATTTTTTTATTGAATCTGATCCTTTTACGTGCTACAACAGGATCCAGAAATAATCACGAGGGTCCTGTCATTTGGCAGATAAACGTCTCTTCTTGCAGTGGGCTCCCTGAGATTTGTTTTTTTTTTCCCTGCACTAAGAAGTGGGCTGATCAGCCCGTTAGAAATGTGCCTTTTCCTGCAAAATCAGTGAAGCTTTAGGGACCAGCCCTGTGTCCAACAGCCGCCCACTGCCTCCCGGGCTCTGACACACTGCTCTATGGGGACCAGGAGCTTTAACCTGCACAGCCCTTGCCCCAAGCCATGAGCAGTGGCTCTGGGGAGATCCTGGGGCCTCCCAAGCAAAACCTTTCGGTGCGGCGAGCTGCTGCCGTGCGGGTCTGGGATGGGGTCTGCCATGGAGCGGGGTGGCCGGGAGCTCCCCCGCAAGCTCCCCATCCATCTTCCTTCACCCATCAGGAGCGTCCTGTTTGTTTTCAAACTCTCGCTGCGTGTCTGTCGGGCTGCCTTGGGTTGGCTCTGTTCTCAGTTACACCCATTGATGTCAGTGGGGTTGCGTTGGTGGAATCAGGAGAAAAATTTGGCTCCTCGTCTTTTTATTCCCCCCCTCCTCTTTTTTTTTTTTTTTTTTTTTTTCCCCCCCCCCCTTTTTTTTTTTTTTTTTTTTTACACTGCTCAGCCTAAGCCCAGCCCGCTGCCTGGCTTGTCCTGGGCTCCTGCTGCCGCTGGGGTGAGAGCTTCTCCTCTGCAGCTCCTGCTGCTTGGCACGGCTTCGCTGCTTCGTATCCAATCTCGGCTCAAAACATATCTGTTCTGCTTTCTGCTTCCTCCCTCTTTGCTCGCTGTAAAGCATTTTATTATCCAGACTTTATGGAAGGCTCTGTACAAAATGAAGTTGTGAGGTTATTTGTTTTGGTGCAGCCAATCCAATAGTGTAAGCTACTTCCCTCCTTTAATCTTCTCCTCTTTAGATAATACACAGGCTTTTATGTCCATTAATTGTCAGAAATAAATGCTTCTTTAGCTATTACTTCCTGAAGCAGAGCAGTGATCTCCCTTACATACAGCTGTTTATATTATGCATAGCATAGCCCTCTCACAAGAATACATTGTAAGTTTTCCTAAGACCTTGCACTCGCGTTTAGCGTAATTCCCAGTTTAACTTTCCTTTTGCCAAAAAGGAGATAAAGCATCCAGTGGGCTTCCGAACAGCAGTGCCTGCTGCCCCTCGGTCAGCGTGGCTTGGGAGTAATCCCTGCTGAAGCCAGCGGGCATTAGAAGAAATAGAAGAGTGATAGGAGCAGTGGGTAAGGTTAGTGGAGTTTCATATTGCTTCTTTAGGACCTAATCATTATTAATTATTTGTTTAATAGTAGAGACTTCGTGTCCCAGCTGAGATTAAGACCGCATGGTGCCAGATGTAGTGCAAACACCTATTAAGTCATGGTCCCTTTATCAAACAACTTACAGGCTAAATAGACAAGACAGAGAAAAGATGGGGGATGAACAAAGAGGTGTCGGCACCGGAGACAGGAAATTGGGGGAACAGGGGCATTAGGGATAGGGAGAGAAATAAGGCCACAATGTAATTTCTGGGGATAATCAGGGGAAGACTCACAACTGGGGTAAAAGTGTAGACACGGTCCCTTAGAAACCTACTGCGCCAGCTGAAAATGGTCCTGCCTGTCACCGCTGCCCCCAGGGCTCTGGGGGGGAAGAGGTGGTGTAGATGCTCGTTATCCACTTCCACCAAAACAACCTGGGCTCTGCTACCCTGCTGACGGAGAGCGTTTGAACTAACGCAGCCGGGTATTTCTGAGCTGGGCTAGGGGATGTTCACGTCACCATCTTCCGCTGCCCTCGCAGGGAGGTGAGCAAGGGGTGCGGAGGATGGGTGCTACCATTGCAGCTAGCGCAGCTAGATATGGAAGACAACATCCATAGCCCGAAGGGCTGCTCCTCTCCCTCCCAGCTTGGCTGGTACCTTTCTCAGGCCCCTTGGCACGCAAGCACCACCAGCCCAGGCTCTTGCACTCACTCACACTCACTTCCACCTACTGACACAATTTAATTTGCACAACCTTACAAATCAACTCCGGATTTGGCCCCCAGCTCAGTTCACCACTGAAATAAACAGATCTATGTGATCGGCTACAAATGGTCTGACCGCTTAGGTTTGTCACATGGAGTAGGATGCTTTGATTCGTGTCCATTTTTAAGTTTAACTCTGTGCAGCAGAAAAGAGCTGACAGCTTTCTAAAGTTCCTTAAATTCTCAAAATGTTAGCTATCTAGCAACAAAGTATTTAAGACGCTTTGCTTATGTCCTCATGAATAACTTTCTGAAAGGGTTGTGACATACTTGTACCATTATTTTGTAGGGCAATTGAAGAAAAAAAAATGTTGGAAAGATGTTTGTTTTTATTTTTCTTCTTCTGACCACTCTGTTTGGAAGAACTGCCAAGTTTGACTCTAAACTTGCAAGTACAGTAACTTTTTTTCTTTGAAACTTGGGTCTATAATGTCTGGAGCTGCTTTTGGTTGAAAGCAATTGTTACGTTCCTGACTCTTGTGATCAATCGAAATCAATTTCATACAGAAGGTTAACAGAGAAGGTCCAAACAAATGAATCCATGTGCATTTATCTGACAGTATTTCATATACAAATAACGAAAGCAGTACATTATCAATTCTCCATAGTAAGAAGTATTCTTCATGTTTTTATAAAAAGTACTTAAGAGCTGACTTTGAAGAAAGACTTTGAAAACTTGCCAAACCTTCTTTGTATTTTGAAAGTCCACATCAAGAAAGTAGTAAATAGTCATTGAGCGTAGGAAAAAGGAAACTATTAGCATTGTTTTCTTTGAAAGATAAAAAGAAAAATGCACTGCAAAACTTCACAATCTCTGAAATGTGTATTTGTTATTTGAATCAATTTAAAACAATTGTCACTATTAAGTTCATGTTAGCCTGCCTACTGAACTGTATAAAATGGCTCTGTATCTGCCAGTTTCATATATACGGGTTCCCCCTTTCCTCATGTCCTTCTAGTTTTACAGGCTTAAGCATTTCCATTTAACTGCAGAGTTAGAATTTATATGAAGGCTCCGCTTAAAAAACCCTACTTCAGTTCCCCAACCCTCCTCAGGATTTTTTTAACCTATATTCATTCCTCTAATGTAAGGATATCTATCCTTGATTTCTATAAAGCAATAGTTCCTCAGATTTCCCCTTCTGGGGCCCCATTTCCATCATGCAGCAGTTCTCTGTAACACGTTCAGATAAGATATCCTCTTTTTTTGATTCTTTTTTTTTGTTGTTTTTATTTTCAGATAGCTCCTGGGCCAGGCTTTCTGTTGTTGCTAGTGAGATTTGGTGCAGCATCATTTTAAAATCTCTGCTCGTCACCAGGAGAGATGAGACCAGGTGCTTTCCATAGGTTGAAAAAAAGAGAATCGTTTCAGACCGAGCTCAGCCATGCGTTTGGAAGAACCTATGTATAGGCTCATACCACATACCGCCTTTGAACAGGTATATCACATGCTTGTACCCAACACAAGAACCTTGGTATTGTTTAATTATGTGAAATCAAGTAGCCAACTTGCCTTTTACCACCACTAATGCAGGTTGTACTTATGCATATATTAATTGCCAAGCCATTAAGCTGTCCCGTGTGTGAGGTAGTACTATGAGGAAATGCCTGTTCACTTCATCTTTAATAAGTTCAGTATACGTTCAGCTAAAAGGGGATCTAAGCTGGGTGTAACCTGTGAGAAACAGAAGTGGAAGTTGGTACATGAAGAAACACGTCTGCCATGTAGAAATGGGGTATTTTCCCCTGTTTGCCGTAGAAGTGTCTGTAGATTATAAAATAGATACGGTGAAGAGCTTGAATGGTTGGGTAGGCATGTTGGTGTGTTTGGTAGCCAACTATAAATGCTGACCTTTTAAGAGGGATCGTGTCTTTATATAGAAAAATGTATATTTGTGGATGAGATAAAGGTAGGATTACAGTAGGGATTTTTTTGGCAGGAGTTTCCGTGATTGTATTTCTTAAGAAGATAGTTGATGGATTAAACGATCATCTGAGATTTTCAGAGTTTGTAAAGACTTTCAGATTTACCAATTCATCATCTCTTGTCTCCATCTAATTATTACAAATCTGTTGCCTCTAAATATTTATTGCTGCTGGATATTGACTCATGTCCAGCCCTAGCTTTGTTCAAAGTATCTATCCCATTTTACAATAAACAATCAAGAAAACATAAAATAAATTAAATTGTGATAAATGCCAAATGCATGAAAATATCCTGCTGCAAAGTATGAAAATTTTTCATGCTTCTCTGCCTCCATTTTTTCATTGATAAAATGGATCGAGTCACGTTCACATCTCTTATGGCTTTATTGTAACGAACAGGCCAAGCCTGGACCTGCTGATGGCCGGTTCATGACCTTTCTTCTTGCAGGGAGATGATGAGTGGAATTTGGTGGGATGAGATTTTGTTCAACCATCTCTTTCATAGGGGGAGTTTGTTCCCGGTGGTTGGGGCACAGCTAAGGGTTTTGGCCTTTTTTATCCAAATTTTATCATTGGTGTGGACTCTGTAATGTTTAGCAAGCAGAAAGTAGCTTGAAAGACACAAATTTTGAAGTTGCTGGGAATTTGACTGATTTCAATGATTTCTTCATCACGAGTCTGTTAGCATTGCCACAGCTTCATGGGGCTGGGTAGGAATAGTTTGGATGTTCATATAAAACAACAACAACAACAAAAAATATTTTTTTTTAGCAATGGCACTTGTCCGTTTCCTCATTCTTCATAAAAATCATCTACATGTAGTTCTTTTAAGGATGACTCTTGGTCTAGCTGCATGTTTAGTGATAAAGTCACACGCTCTTTATTCTTCTAAAATGCAAAATTAATCCCGCATTATTCTAGCCAGTATTATTCCTGCAATGAAGCAGATTTTCATCAAGTTAAACTTTTCTGTTAGAAAGATTAAAGGAGAAGGCAGAGGGCCAAACTCTCCGCTGTTGTGTGAGTGTTGAGCTAGACGATCCATTGACATCAAAGAAATTGGGATTTACACTACTGTAATCAAAACCAGAATTTCTCAAACAGATTTTCTATATATTTTTGTTAACTCTCAAAATATAGGACCATAATAATCCTTCTGTTCCTAAAGATGCACAAACTACAATCCCAGTGGCAGTCATCTTACAGTGGACTAAGGAGGTCTGGTTTGCACTGCCTACGTGAAAGTTCTAAGATAACTGCAGTCGAACAACTTAAAGTGCACAGACGTGCTCATTAATACATAAACTACTATAACTATGCCTTGTGCTTCCTAGAAGCTTGCTGCCTGCATTTTTAAGGAGGGCCACAAAAATGATCTGAGGGCTGGAGCACCTCTGCTACGAGGCCAGGCTGAGAGAGTTGGGGCTGTTCAGCCTGGAGAAGAGAAGGCCGCGGGGAGACCTTAGTGCGGCCTTGCAGTGCTTCAAGGGGGCCTAGAGGAAAGATGGAGACAGGCTTTTTAGCAAGGCCTGTGGTGACAGGACAAGGGGTGATGGTTTTAAACTAAAGGAGGGCAGATTTAGGCTGGATAGAAGGAAGAAATTGTGTACACTGAGGGTGGTGAAGCACTGGCACAGGTTGCCCAGAGAGGCAGTGGAGGCCCCATCCCTGGAAACATTGCAGGTCAGGTTGGACGGGGCTCTGAGCAACCTGATCTGGTTGAAGATGTCCCTGCTCACTGCAGGGGGGTTGGGCTAGATGACCTCTAAAGGTCCCTTCCAACCCAAAGCATTCTATGATTCTATAACCCCAAGTTATTCAGCAAAGGTGTACTTGTCGGTGATTTGCTTTGGTTTGCCATTACAAAAAATGTGTTTTTTCAAAATTCAGTATATAAGTGCAGAAGAAACTTGTTGGGGCTCCATGTTTTTGGGAAAGGGGGTTGTGCCTAAGCCGCATGGTGCATCCAGCCACTGTCTCGGGCATCCTCCGAGTGCCGGGGTGAGAGCATCTTGTTGCCGGCCCCCACCCCACAGCCTCTGGGATATTCCTACAGCCGCTTTCCAGTGAAATCCCACGCCGGCAGGGTGACTCACATCAGAAGACATTCCAGAAAGAAGAATAATTATGCCGTTGCTGGAATTGATGTAATGGTGTTTTTCAGGATGCTTTAATAGACGTGAGTGATGTTTTGGCAGGCAATCGAAATAACCCTAGATATCTGATTGCATTACCGACTGCTACCAAGGGCATCTCTGGGGAAAGGGACATTACTTAAGGTACTTTCTCCATATTTTTAACTTGTTGGAGCTAACTTTTAGCACAGCATAGGGTTCTTTTTCAGAAGACAGACATATTGGAGAGCTTAACCAAGACATATAACAAACCGAACTCTAAACATATACAGATTCCAAGAGACAGGCCTGTGTAAACAACATCATAATTCCCTGGGTTATGTGCTGTTTAAAATAACATTCAGCTATGCATTCACCTCAAAAGATTGCCACTTAACAGCGTTGTTTCTTTTTGTAATCTTTATTGTTTAGGTTTATTATGGCTCTCATTTTTTCCCCCCTAGCAAACATAAACAATCCCCTTCTTCACCCCGTGAGCGGGACGCCCGTGTCCTGGCGGAGCTTCCTCCGCGCCGCGGCCAGCCGAAAAGATAACGAATGAGGGCTACGTTAAGCCTCTTTCTCCCAGAAATAAGTTTATTCTCCCTGTCCGTATGTGTTTTAATACCATGCTCCTTAGGATGGTGTTTCTTGTTATTAATGATTACTACCGGCGTTTAAACACATCGGTTGGAATTGCGCTCTTGTTTAACACCCACGCAGTCCCGCTGAGGGCTCATTGCCTTCATTTAGACTATACATTAAAAAAAAAAAAAAAAAAAAAAAAACCCCCCCCCCCACCNAAAAAAAAAAGCCCTGCCCACTGATGTCCCTGGATTGTTTTGCAGAGCCCCATCGTTTAGCTGCTCTCGGCAGGTAAATAGGTCTTTTTCTTGGTCTGGCACGTTGATAAGCCTTCACACTTGGCTGGGCTCGAGGTGCATTTGTGCAAAGGCAGATTGTTTTAGTTAACATAATCAGTGAACTCACTGTTCTACCTGGATGTCTGGGAGAATTGCCAAGAGATTTCCCAACATTTCAATCAGAGGCAGGGGCTATAAAGCTGTCAGTTTTCTTGTAGGCCAATTTGCCTTTGCCATGGTTCTAACGTTGTGCTCATTTATAAAGAAATCAGCCCAGGTCTTTTTGGGTAATATTTTATGCTGGTTTCCATTTGAAGAAGAATGATTTCTTTTTCTTTCTTTCTCCTGTTTTTATTTTAAATATGCATTTTAAAAAAAAGCATTTCCTGACACAGAAAAATGCCCCACTTTAAGATTCTGATACAATAGTAATTTTTTAAAAAGATAAATTAATTAATATTCCATTTTTGTTCCCAGCAGTGGAGCAGAGCTCGTTTCACATATTGCACCAGCCTCAAGTAAATCTGTTCTTAAACAAAGAAATGGAGCTACTCAGGTCAAACGTTCAGGGTGATCTTGGTCTGCGTAGTAATTACAATCAGAGATATGTTAAACTACCTGAAAATAATTCACTTCCACAGGAAAAAAGTATACCTACAAGTTTATGGTTTGCAGGTCATTGTCATCTACCCTACTTCCACCCGCCATAATAAATTCCGGTGAAATATCTACTACTGAGTACTGAACTTAAAGATTTTTTTTCCCAAGCCTTCAATATTTACCACCTTGTGCCAGATTACATCATGTAACCTTCAACAACGTTGTGACATTTTTTTAGTTGATGGGATGTAGAGGAGCAGGGGACCACATCCGCTTGAAATTTCTTTGATGCTCCCCACAGGAAGTTTTTCAATATTTGGTCACTTGGATGTTTTTCAAGTATTTCATTGTGGTCAAGACCTAGGACAACCGTCTGCTATTTTTGCAAGCTGGTGATGAGAAAGGTGGACCCATTCATTCTGCTCTGCAGGGAGCAGCTGTGGTGAGCAGTGGCAGGGACGATGCTGAGCGCACGGTCCTGCGTGAGCCTGCAGCACAGGTACGTGGTGCCATCAAACACATTTTGCAAGACTCGGTTCATGGTTTTGAAGTTGTGGGCTCCTGAGGGTCAGCATTCCAAGAGCACGTTGGTGCAATGAAGAAGGATGATGGTGACCCTGGGAGATAGGGAGAGATGGGCTCTCCGGCTGGGAGAGCTGGAAGTAAAACCAGGTTGAGCATCGCCTGTCACGGGAAGATTTCACTCGTATCAGGAGTATATCAAGGCTTGACATATTCACCTGCTGGAGGCTTCACGCAGCTGATTTATTTGCCAGGACGGGTGGAGAGCTGTCTCGGCTTATCCCTGAGCGAAGTGGCATGAGAAGAGGCACATTAAAGAAGTTCTGCCTCTGATTGCAACAGTGAGAGTGCGACTGCTACAGTGCCGCAAATTAGCAGACAGTTTTAAACCAGCTCCCAAGCACTGAAATTAAAAGCACTTAATACAGGAATCATATTCTCTAGCTAAGGCACAACGGGACTCTGGTGAATTTAGTTTATAATGTTTCTGTGTTGTAACAGAAATTTGTCTTTTTGAGGCAATCAGGGGAGCCGCATTACAGCAGGACTTGCAAAGATTCGTGTTTGTGTCTAGTGGCTGCAAGTGCATTAACTCTTTCATGCGAACTTCTCTGTGAGTGCCATGGTTTCTTCCATGCTGAATTGAGTGGACCTCTGGAAAATAATGTTCAGTTCAAGGTCAGTAGGACATAGGTAACAAAATCTGCCTCATACTCATTTCTTGAAGAGAAAAAAGGTTCCTGTCGTGGAATTATATGAGTAAAGATATATTGGACCATCTCCTCTTGGGATAATTTGTTGTGACTTCAACAATTAAGCAACAGTCAACCTCTGGTGACGTGGCTCAGCTAACAACCATATCCACGAATGTTTAAATCAAGAATGCAATTTCTGGAAGATTATTATTCTCAAGAAGAAATAAAATAGTCTTACATTAATTATTTTTTTTCTACCCAAAATGATATTGGGTAGACATGTCAGCCTTTTTTCCCTTTCTCCCAAGTGTCGGCAAACATACCGCAATACCATGTATTGTAATGAGATAGCAGAGAACACGACTGCCGTGCTCATTACTGTTTCATTACTTGGTGATCATGAGAGCTTTTTTCCATCAGTGCCTTATTTTTATATCATCAGGAAAAGGGCAAGGTCTTTGATGTTTCGTAACATTCTTCAGCGCTACTAGAAAACTACTTGTTTTCTTCCTTTTCAAGGATACGTCAGTGGTTTATAATTGATCTATAGCAGATCTTTCAGATTTAACCTTAGGTCATATATAAAATATTAAATATGGCCATTATAGGGACTACGGCTTTTTAGAAAACCGTATGGGTGTTAGCCTTTATGTCCTAGACAAATTCCAATTTGGGTAATTAAATTTTGCCTGCATTCATTTTCCATGCAATTTTAATTGGATACAATATTTTTCACTTCCAGTGCAAAGTAATAATGCGCTGTCCTGTGCTGTGAAAGAGTTAATACACGCTGAGCTAGAGGTTGCTGCTCTTCAGTAGTAAGTGAATCTGCTACGTATGTTTGAAGAAACCAGCACAGAAAAATGCCAAATCCTCTTGAAATAAGGTACAAAATTTGTCAGATGTTTTGGCATGCTGTAAAAGTTTAAAATTACATTAGTGGCATCCAAGTTAGCACATACGTATCCTAAAAAGCCCATTTTCATAGTGTTCAAGTATTCGGTATGAGGCTCATCAGATCGCATTAACCACCGCTACAAAAGGGAAAGGAATCAATACATATGTAAATGTGACTCTGGTTTAAAAAGCTATTCTTGGTTTTACTGTTACCATGCTAAAAGACATTGTAAACTGCAACAAACCCATTTCCTATGGGTTGGCTTCCCTCTGCCACCGGAGCAAGCAAAGCATGCGGCTCTCCAGAAGATGAGCGCAATGAAACCAGGGCTGGTGTTAATCATTTACAGAAGATCTTGTTCCATCTTGAGGAGGTGCCTAGAGATGAAACTCATTTGAGAGGTTTTCCTGGATGTTGGAAATTGCATAGATTGCTTAAACATTCATTATGGGTTACATATCATGGGCGAAACATACTTTGGTTTTTGGATTAGGCAATAAGAATTGTCATTAACACTAGGCTTTGTCTAATTTAAGAAATCTGAGTTAGTTATCTGAGGTTGTGAGGTCCATTAGCACATTTTTCTCCATCTGTAGAAAATTTTACAGGTCACCTAGCATTATACTTTTTAGTTTTCTACTCTTGAAGATAAAAACAGATTCAAAATGTTCACAAAATCTGAAACTATATGTAAGAAAAAAAGCAGACAAATAACGTTTTCACTAAGCAGCGGTCCTTGAAGTTGTTTACATTCATATATACCAATAAAATCAAAAGCCGGGTGTTTTTCTTCATTCTCTCCTTTGTACAATGTATTTGTTTCCTTTGAAAAGAGTTGGCACTGGAGGGAATAATGATTGAAATCCCAAAGCTGACAGAATTTGACCCTGACAAGGGTTGAGAAGTTTGGCTGAACGCAGCAAAGGGGAGCGAGACCTGTGAAGTGCTTAGGGGACAACAGTCACCCCAAGGGTGAAGTGCAAAAGCGGGTTGCAAGGATGAGAGCTGCTCTTGGGTAACCCCAAAAGATGTTAATCGCTCCGAGATGACATCTCCTCTGTTAAAATTTGCTCACCCTGACGCAGGGTATGGAAACCTGGCAAAGGCGAAGAATGAGGCAAAGGAGAGGGGAATTTTGGATTGGTTTGCTAACAGATGCCCAAGGGGGATCAGGAAGGCCATGTGGACAGACGTAAGGATTTAAACAGTTTAGGAGATAAACAGGTGGTAAGAGAAGGCAGAGGTGAGAGAGAACAGAGACATGCTCTGCCGTCGGTGTGGGGAGCAAAGGCTGCCCGGGTTAGGTAGCTGGGATTAGGGAGACGTAGTCCTAAATCATGAAGGAACCTCAATGTCTGATGGAGAGATTGACTCCCGGTCCTCCACCAAAGCACTTGCCCACGGTGCAGTTTGAAACATGAATTCACATTAAAATGCAAAGTATTTTGTAGAATCAAAATCTCAGTGAAGAAGTTCTTGTGCATTAAATACAGACAGGTGATCAACAGGGAGAATTATTCATGAAAATAAGATCAGAGGATATTCTGCCTTTTAAATTCATTATTGAATAGCCGCAGTGGACTTTGGTTTGTTGATGCTGAGGATCCCAAGAGAGATCCTCCAGAACATTTGAGGATAATCTGTGGGGATTTTTGCTCCCATCTGTGGCTTTCCTCCTGGAATTTAGTTTTCATGCTGTAATCTGAGCATCACTTTAGGTCATTCAAAAACATGTATTATCTTATGAAACAGAACTACCTTCACTACTCCTACACCAAGTTTTATGGGAATAAGCCCGCAAAGCATCAGGAACGATGCTGTGCTTTGTAGGTTAAAGCAATGCAAATGCAACTTTTAACCTTGTGTTTAGAAGAGTAACAAGCATTCTATTTTTATGTTTTGTATGCGTGTGTTCTTGGGTGTTCAGTGCTGCTTTATGCCACATATCACCGCGCCGGTGAAATGCCATGACATGGCATGCACCGCCCGGTTCCCTGAGAGCATTCATGAGATGGCTTGACATGGAGATCAGCCGTACAAAGCTGTACGCAGTTGGCCCTTCCGTACCAATCTTCCCATATTGAAATGAATGAGGAGATTTGCAGTCCTCTTCGCAGTGAAGTTTCAGCCGGTCTTTCAGTCAACTCTGGAAAGCCATCAGCAAGTTGGTCTGCATTGTCTCCAGGTTAGCATCGGTATGGAAAAGGATTAGAAAGAGGAATGCTCAGTACACAGTAAAGGCAAGCTCTGTGTCCTTAGGACACATCCATCTTGAGCATGTTTAGATTTTGGTTGGGATCCCTGGTGCTTTGCTAGCAAGGCACCCCAGGAGCCTGTGCTGTATGCAGTCGCTGTAAGCATCTCGCCCATCAAGGAAGACCCATCTTCGAGCTGTTTCTGGCACCGTTAACTCACTGGATATGGGGATGGCTGAGATATCTGCTGTCAGTAAAGGATGAGCACTCTGAACAGTGGTTTCTCACTACCTCGTTCTTGGCTCCACAAGCCTGGGGAGCTGCAAATTCAGAGATCTTTAATAAGTACATTCGGAGGAACCAGAGGGAAAGAAAAATTATGCTGTGGACCCCCTAGTCCTATGCAATAACTGCTTGGTCACTTGGATATTTAACAGTGATTTACAAGCATTAATGAATCAGAGCCTCAATTACATCCTCAAGGGCAAGGAAGTATTATCAGTCCATCTCCCTTCCCTCCCCACACCATTTGCAGATGGGGTAAAGGTAGCACAACAAGGAGGGGGCTGATGATTTCTCATCTGATGGTTTTACCACAGGGATGTATTTCCTCTTGTCTCTCTTTCCCCTCCCCCTTTCCCAAATGCCTGAAAATGAGACTTCTTTTCTGAGTATCTTTTGATACATAGAGGTAGGGTGTCTGGAAAACCAAAGTTTTTGATGTGAAGTAATAGCCACTGAGAATTCATTGAATACAGCACTTATTTTTCTTCCCAACCTTTTTTGTCTGCATCAGATCTCCAAATTTGTAATCTTTCAGCTATTATATGACTCCATTATGACTCTATCCAATGATTAACGTGGGGTTAATAACTTTGTCCGGTGAATGTTGGTGTAAAGGAGTGACTGCTGCTGACTGTGCCACTGTCAATGGGACATTTCGATTGGTTTGGAGAGCAAATTATTGTGTGCTTCACCTACTCAGAAACAGCTTTTCCATGAAAAGACAGAGTAAGACTGTATTTTTAGGAACAATCTGTTTTCTGTCTGTAATTAATATGTTCCGGATTGTTTGGCTACTTTGGCCGGTGTATCACAAACTAGACTATTATGCTCAAAGCTACTTTTGGGACATCCAGTAATAGCTCCTTTTGAAAGCATTAAGAACAACCCCTGTAAATCACTGCGGGTTTGAGTAACTATCTAGCTTCGCCTAAACCATGCCAGGTTTCTGTAACAAGCTGATGAGCTATCACTGGGTAAAAAAAATGTATCCTTGATTCACACCTCTCTGGTGTAAATTCTGTTCCAATTTTAAAAGCACCTTGTTATAACAGTGTTGGACAGAGGAATTCTTGAGGCTAAGTGACATTTACAGCCTATGATACTAGTGTATCTGCACTATGTATCCATCAACATTTGGCATTTAAGAAAATCTGCTCATCCTCGCATAGCCTGTTAAACACTCACTCTATTAGCAAAAAAAAAAAAGACAAAAAAAAAAAAAAGAAGAAAATCATCCTCTCTGCATTTGAGTTTTTAATGGGTAAAAAAGGGGTCAGTTTGACCACAAGGGCATGAAATCAGCCCCAAATGACCTCAGGCAACTGTACACCTGGAAGCAAAAGGTGGGTTAAAATGACATTTTTTTTGTGTCCACAAGTTAATGCTGGAATAACTTGCACTCTTTAGTGTGCACAGCTGTATTATCCCGGGGCAGTTTTTGGCTCGGTGTGAATTTACACATCTGTCAGATTGCTTGGAGATCCATAGGCAAAATGTAGCGCTCGGGAACATTGTGTGGATTTGGGATGTTTCCTGCAGGAACCGGGACGCGCAGAAGAACGGAAGGATCGCCTTCTTGCCGCAGCCAGCACTCCTCGCTGCCCATCTCTCTCTGCGCTCCAAGGAACAGGACAAAAGCACTTCTGTCCACAGGTGATTTTAGGCTCTGCTTCAAAACTTCATTCTTAAGTCAAAACCACATTTTTTTTAGTTCAAAACTGTGTTTTTTTAAACAGCTCCTGCGCTCCCTCAGGTTTATTCCAAATAGCGGTTCCCAAGGGGTGTTTGAATTCGTGTTAAGGACTACAGGTTTGTCTGATTTGGTTTTTAGGGAGTGTGAGCTGAGCATCAGACCGTGATTACTGAAAGCTAATCTAGGGCTTTGGCCACTGATCAGGTTCCTTTTTTTTCCTCCTACTTCCTATTTCAGCCATTTCGATGTCATCTTTTCTTCCTGGGCTATCACGCTGTAGTTGTTCAGCTCCTTATTTTTCTAAGTCCTGGAAGCCAAGGGCATTTCCCACATCTTCTCAAGGTGCTCTGCTTTACGTACGATTCTGGTTTCCTCTCCAGAGCCCTTCATACCCTCTGGATGCTGCGACGTGGCCTGAGCCGGAGCCCTGAAACCACGCGGTTCCTGCACCTGCCTCTGCTGCTGCCTTCCCAGGTGGCCTTTGAATACTTTCATTTATTCACTGTACAGTGGTTTTATACCACTCTTGTCTCTAACTTGCATCTGAGATTGTTGCCGTGTATTTTAATGCATAATGCATTTTAGGATGCAGTTTGTGCTACTGTGTAAAATATGGTTGTATTGTTCGTATGGCAAATCATTTTTTAATTCATAACCCTGGCACAAGCAAAATGAACACAATTTTTCTTTAATTTTTATAGAGCTAGAGTGAACACAGTAGAGCAGAAAAGGTTTTTCTTGTCTGTGGAGCCGCATTGCAGCGTTCGGGGCTGTGTCGTGCGTGTTGGTGGAGCGAGATGCGAGGCAGACGCGCTCGCTTTGATTGGTTTTGGGGGAGGTTGTGCGGTGGCGTAGCTCACAGTGGAGCTGGCACAGCTTCCAGGCCTGGGGTTAAATTGCTCAGTTTGGTTCAACTGGTAATTAATAAAAGCAATGGCCAATTTGACTTCATACCATGTGTCTGTCTGTGTGGAACCTGGCACACACAAACCCTCTTTCTACAGAGAAAGATGGTCAGTGTATTTTTTGACGTGCACGTTGTTCTGGGAACTTGGAAGCATGTGATGTTTTGGTGAAGGGGAAGAAGCCTCCTGGCCCTTGACGTAGGTTTAAAAAGGTAGTTAAACACGGCTTTCAAAATATTTCCTAAGTGCTGGTGGAGGCGCAGCTCCTACAGCTTCCAGGTTTTTAGTAGACGGGTCCATCAGAGTTTCAGGACAGCAGCTCAGCAGTTGGGTTGTCTCGTAAACCCAGAAGGGGCCACCAACATTTTGGTGCAAGACTTCCCCCCCCATCCCTCCAAAGAGGAACATCTGCTCCTTAGCATGCTGCTCATTTCCGTGGCAGGACTCCAGTTGCTCTTCCAACGCAGAGCTCGGCAATAGTAGCGCTGGTGTCTGAGCTCTGGAACAAACCAAGTGGCTTGCGTGTGCTTTTGTGTGTCATGAGTTATTTCTACTGTGTGCTTATTTATAATAATGGGCATTCATTATTATGAGAGAGCCTTTTTGCTCAGGAATCATCACAGTACACGCTGTAAATGCATCTTGACAATAGTTTGCGTTTGTATATTATAGGCTCATAATGCGTATTTATTTGTGTGTATAAAACTGTAATAGCAAATGCATAGTAAAAAAAAAAAAAATCCTTAGGAAATTGCATGAACAGTAGTTCCATTTAAAATATCATATCTTGGCCAATTTTGTTATGTCCAAATATCCTAGTCACATTGTAGACTATCAGCCTGCCAAATTTCACTTAAAAGCACAGCCAATTTTTAAGTTACAGAAGCACAAAGAGCAGTGGAATGTTCTTTTTTAGGACTCCTCTAACTTAAACAAAAATTATAAGGTTTTTATTGTTTTGCTTAAATCCAAGGGAAAAAAATATTTGCTGCAACTCAGCCTGGATCACACTGCAAAATTCAGCATTTGGCTGTCTACACGACCAGAGTACGCCACTTAAAACAAGTTGATTTGCTTGTTAGAAGTTCAAAGCCCGTGTAAAACTGTATTTATTAGTAAATATGAGTCAGTTGGAGGAATTTTTATTAATGGAAACTAGTTTTATTTTTTTATTTATTTATTCCCCCCTCCCCTTGAAGCAGAGACGTTCTCCCATTGGGCTATTAGCTTAGAGATATTTTTCCCACCGACTGCTGTTCCGAATTGGGGTCTTTACAAGGGCTTTATCTTGCTCTTTTCAGATTGTAACGGGATATGCTGTCTTACCCACAGTGCAATAAAGAGAAAGTTTAAAATAATCTGAAGTAAGAAATACTGACTGATTTCTGCTCCTAGCAGTGATGGTCAGGAACTACTATTAAAATGTCTTAAAGAAAATAATATTCAAATTGTGGACATAACCCCAAATATTTGCATGAAAGAATTGTTTTTTTTTAATTTTAACTAAGGTTTTGTTGTCAGGGGAAAAAAAAAAGATCCGCTTTTAAGATTTCTCATCTACATACTTAAAATCATTTTTCACTGGCATCAAAGTAACAAATGCCTGGGTTCATTAGAATAATTACAGAAAAAAGGAGAAAAATGGAGTCAGCGCGTTAAAATCTCCATTTTAGCTCCATATAGTGCCTGCCACGCGGGAGGAAAATAGTTAATTAGGACAGCAAAAGACAGCATTGAGAAAATGTGCTGCGTGACAAAGGTGGCAGAACTCGTCAAAGATCTGTATTGAATAAGTAAGTCATAAGCATCCCTGTAAGATGGCTTAAAAAAAAAAATTAAAAAAAATATATATACATATATAAAAGCCCCCGTAGCAATCCCCCATCTCTTGGTTAGAATATTTCCGAAGGTTACGGTTGTAAAATAGTATTTATTTCTCCTGCGCAGCCGGCTGGCTTCTCCCTCTCCCCTCTCCGCGCCGCCTCCAGCCCTGTGCCGGGCTGCCTGTTCTTTATTCCCAGCGCAGCTTTTAGCCCGCGTGGCCAATCCGGGCGGCAGCGCCGGCCCAGGACCACGCTTGGTGCTGAGCTCCAAATGTGATTCCAGCCCTGACAGGGGGATTATAGGAAACAGATGACTTACGCTTCTAATTTGTGGCCTTAAATTGCAAACAGAATTTCAGGAGTCGAGCGGAGTAATAAATGGCAATAGAGAAAGCCACACACAGCCAAATCAGTATGTGGTGGTTGTAGGTTAAACTAAATAGGAAGAGACAGGTTATGATGGTTTAGTGTATTACAGAGAAGAAAGTCTTAAATTACTAGTGCTGAGAGGTATTGCACTATGGCAGACAGTATTGCATTGTGTAGTCTACAGATATCACAAGCAGAACAATAAAAAAGCAGGTTTAGCATAAAACCTGTTGCTGGACAAATCTTCCCCC
>VYZW01006725.1:261322-310363 GCA_013401315.1 Balaeniceps rex
TTTTTTTTTTTTTTTGCCTATGGCAGCTTTGCCAGCCGCTGCTATTTGTGTCGTGACATCAGAGTATGTTTTGGAGGAGGTTTTTGCGCTGGCACTCTGGATCTGCTGACTTCTTTTGTTATCATTTGTAGCTTCTGGTTCTGAAAAGCTTCGGCGTGTTTATTTAATAACGATTTGTATCAAAAGCTTGCTCCACGGTGTTAATTGGTGCATGCTCCTTGTAAGCCTTAAATTATAAAGATATATTCTTAGAACCCAGAGCGGTCTCAGATCTGATGTGCTGACGACTAATGTGGGATTTGCTTTTTTTTTTTTTCATTTCAGTACAAGAGGGAAGCAGAGATGAGGAATATGCTTAAAGGTCTGGAGGAATAGCTGGTACCAGAAAGGCATATGTCAATTGTTAGTATTTCTTAAGCCTCTTAATTTGAAGATGCATTTTTAAAAAAAAAAGGAACAAGTCTTTTCTTTAACAATATGTGATCTCTGGAGTCTCTGGAAGCCGTTAGAAAAACATTCCCATTACACACCGAGTAACGCGGCGGTATTATCCTACCACCCAGATAATACCGCCCTAAAATGACAACTGGCCAGACCTACAAATAGCATTAACCCAAAGATTTAAAACAAGAGAGGGAAAATAAACCTTTGGCTCCCCGGCACTTTGCATTGCTGTGCCGTATAGGGCATTAATCTGTGCAACCTGTAGCCTCCATCCTGGTGATTTCCCAGTCGGAGAAACCCATCAGTCTCTTCAGGGCATCGTAGCAGGGTCCAACATCGACGTTTCATTCCAGGCAGCGGAGCCTGCCTGCATTTGAGTGAACATAACTGTTGTTATTGCAAAATGATTATTGTTTTAAGCAGGTCTTTTGATTGTCATTGAAAATGACTGGCTAAATACATTTTGATTAATCACTGGCAAAAATTATGCTTGTTAGCGCTGTTTTATATTCTCTGTTGCTGTGTTCTCACTGTAGGTTATAGCCATCTCTTTACAGCTGAAGATTTTTTCCCTTTAAGTCACCTGGTGAGAAAGGAAAACAAATCTTAGTTGAAAGCTTTTGTCTGTGAGACAGACTCCTCTTTTCATCCGTATGTCCTTTAAAAAAATGCTCAATTATTGTCTGTGCCATAGAGGAAAGAATGGGGCCTACATAGGACCTGAACCTTTTCAGACAGGAGATGGCTTTTGTTTTTGCACCCCATCAACACCGCTCACCTAATTAAATCTGATATCTCTGGCTGAAGCAAAATGATTTGTTAATAGTTCTTTGGGAATTTCCTTAATGAGTTTAGATGTCTTTTGTATGGTACATGTGGGGGTATTTTGCAAATGGAGCTGAAAAAGAAAAAAAAAAAATGGGGCAAAGAGAGAGGAGAAAGAGCACCAAGCCAAGGAGCAAGGTGTGGGCTGACGGCGGGTCGTGGTGGGCTGCAGCCGGTCATTAGCCGGGGACACGCGGCAGAGATGCTCGGGAAGAGCCCTCCCCATCGCACACAGCCAGGGACATCTGTCAGGGGCTCAGATATTACACCTTGATCAGGCCGAGACAGTGACACCATTTTCTTTAACAAACACCAGCAGCTTTTCTTTCTCCTTTATTTTAACATTTCTCAGGGGTTGGATTCCCTTTCTTCTCCTGCTCTGCTGAGAGTAAAAGGAGCTTGTTAACTTGCTTAGATATTTTGACTGCTGATGCACTTTGGCCACTTGCCTGTGGTAACAGTGTCAAAGCATTACTTGGGATAATTGCTATATTTGCAGTCTGAAGAGTGCTCTGACTTAGTGTTCAAGCTGCTGAATAAAAAAGAAATTGTCATTTTGGAAGAAATCTGTGAATTACCCTCCCAGTTAAAAAAGCGCACAATTTTCACAATGCCTTTTCCCCTTGTATTCAAGCATAATGTTATTCAGATAATTAACATTTTAATAAATCACTTAAAATATGAGATAGCAGCTTAAAAGGCTTTGGTTTCAGTAGGGTTTTGTTTTGTTTTTATTTTTAGCTTTGGGGATTAACCACTATGGGGCTCTATTTCTTCATTCTGTGCATACCCAAAAGTACCCACCGGTCCATAAAAACACCGTGCGCTTCTAGCTTGGGGTTTTTAAAGGATGCAGCTTCAAGCCCATAGGTATCACCAAGTTTACTGGTCTTCCTAGTTTCCCACTTTGAACTAGTACTGTAAAACATCACCGTTCTTGTAGTTACAAAGTAACTGGGATATTAAAAATATTAGTTACATTGTCAATTGTGTCTCAAGTCATATCGCATATGGATAGCCTCTGACAATTTTTTGATAGCCCTTCATTTAGTAAAGATGTGAATAATTTATACGTGCTCTTATGACATCCATTTTCCGAGTGGAAATGGAGACTATAATAGAATTTAATTGTGTGAATATGCTATAAGAAATGGCATCTTTAAACCGTATTTGTTATGCACTACACCTTTCTGATGTGTTTGTGAGTCCCGTTTGTTGTGCAATCTTTTTCTTTGAAAGATTAGGGCAGATACCGTAAGCAAGCTTTGGTCTAGGAAGAAGGCCAGATTTCTTGCAAACTCCCTGAATGCCCTCAAGCTTCCTCTGATCCACCTTTAGCAGGGGCACCCGGCAGGATCACATCTGGTAGCAGCAAGGGTTTGGAGTCCAACGCCCATGGCCGTAGAGTCAGGTCAAGACGGCCAACAGGAGCTCAGGGCGAGCAGAGGAGGAGATGCTCCAAGAAAATGTTGCTTCTCGTGGCCCCTTTTTTCAGGTTTGCCCAAAAGCTCTAAAATATAAACTAAACAACAACAAAAAAAGATAGTTTCTGACAGTCTGCATCGTGTTTCAAATCCTACTCTTCTGAATTCACACTTTCAAAATTGCGCTTGATCTACTGTATCACAGCACCTAGGCAATATATAGTAGGCTAAATCTGGCTGGAAACCCACCATTTAATGTGATCTAGAGGAGATACAACAGGAGAAACTGAACGGTGGAAGACTTGAATGAACCTCTCCAAAGCCCATCCCCAAAACCAAGTTAATCAGCCCAGCAATTATTAGCAGCCCTGCAACTATTTCTCCCTTACCTGTGTTAGGGTTCAATCCTGTTGCATCTGGCTCCTGTCATTTTATGGCGTACTGATAAACAGCTATTGATTTAATGAAAATCACGTAGGTTAGAAGCCAGAACAGTGCTTGGCCCCAGGAAATCTTGCGAGGAAGCACCTAGTAAAATTACTCATCCTGCATTTTTCTGTTGCTCATAGGCTTCAACGCTTGCCTGCTCTAATGCAAAGTGAAGCATACTTTGTTCTACTGCCTCCAGATACCTTGTGTGGCTGCCTGATGCACTCTGATGTGCATTTTACCTGGCATTTGGGAGTATTTATTTAACATAGGCATGATGACTCCTCTTACGGTATTAATTCTGAAAAATGCTGAGCTCTTCCAAAAAGTGCTGATTGCTCTACTGACGGACAAGGTGGCAAAGGGGAAAGGTATCTGGCACGGTGCAGGGTCCCAGCTGACGTGACCTGAGGCTGTCGTTGGGGAGGGTTTAATGCGCGTGACAAATTCGCTGTTAACAAAATTGTTCAGGGGCCAGATTTTTACTCTAGGTTACGTGGATTTAAATTTGCAACAGTTCCAGAGGCTTCATTTGTTACTGGGAATTTCAAAGGTGGGTTAGGTCAGAATCTGGCTGCCTGTGTTTTGGGGTGCATTCTGCTCAGTGAGGGAAACCCTGTCCATTTTAACTCTTCCTTTATTTAATTCTTCCTTTGTAATTACCTTTATGTTTTTTTGAAGAGCTCTCTTTTTCCAATCAGCTGTCCTACGCATTCTCAACCTACTTTTGAATTAAAAAAAAAAAAAGTAGACCAAAACCAACGCCCTAAAACCCACTAAAACCAAGAAACCACCCCCCCAAAAAAAAAGAAATTCCAAAAGTTAAATAGTATGAAAGAAAAGCTTCTTTCTGTTAGGGTAGGATCACCAGGGCTGGCATAAGCCCCTTGCAATATTATACATATTTGAAACATGAGAGCTCTTGTTTTGAAGCTTTACTACGTTATTGTCCTGCTTGTCGGAGTAAGCAGCGTGTATCTCTGGTGGATGGAGGTTAGCTAAGTAAGTCATGCATAGATGGAATTTATTAAGTTTGCATGGTAGTGACAGCTGTGAGTGGGAACAGTAACTCTGAACGTGCCAAGGGCTGAGAAAGGGAAGGAATTTTCATATGTGTCTTAAAGGAAAACGGCGGGGTAATTGTGAAAGCTCTTCTAATCACTCCATCTCATTACCAAGGGGGAAAGTCACTGAAATGATTTTTAAAGTGTAATAGTCTGGCAGGGGGCTGTCTTTGGACAATCTCACCAGGCAGATGAGGACAGGGAAGAGTCGGGTTCTGTTAAGAACCACTGAAAATCAGACGATTTAATACAAACCCATTCAAATAGAGTTATAAATATACATCAGCGCAACGTAGCAACTGGTTAAGTTATCTGTTAAATTGGCTAAAAATGTTTTTTAAATATAGAATTCACCCCCAAATCGCTTTCTAGCCATCTGATCTTCAGGAGCTTCTCATGGAAACACTTTCTCTTCCCTTCTTATTTTTTTTTTGTGTTCCCACTCTGCCTCCCGACATGAAATTCACCTTTGCTGCTGGATCAGTAAAATGGCAGCTGTCACTTAAAGGGAGGCAAATTCCAGTTGCTGGGGTTGATCCTGGCAGCGCCGTGCATGCGAGTGACACGCGGCTTGCCGGGACCGCCAGGAGAAAGGTCAGCCTGGCCTGCGAGAGCCAGGGGTGGGCTCCCCGGGGTGCCAACCCAGGCAGGGACAGAGGTAGAAACACCAGGAAAAGGGAAAATAATTATTAATAGCCCACCTGATATTGTCACCTTGTCCCCTCATTTCTTTTGCTCTGGTTGTGGTGGATCGGGCCAAGCAACAGGACCCATCTAGGGCAGGGGTGCTCCAACCCAAAAATAGTGTCAAGAGATGTCTCCTGCCTCCCAGTGCTGCTGCGGAGCAGTTATGGACCAGAATGTACTAACATGGCTTTTTAACGTCCTTTTGAAACCCAAGACCCTCCTCCGGCGATTGTGGGGCTACCAAAGTGAGAGGTGACCCCTTGGCGCCTCCTCTGCCCCTGCCTTCGGTGCCCTTCCTCCTCTCGCCCTAACCTCGCTGCACCCTCGATCCCATCCGTGTGTGTTGTATATACCAAAAATGCCACAGGATGGGCCCTGTCGATACATTTTCATTCGATATAGGTATAACGCTGACCGGCAGAATATGATACCTGCCCTGTTTTTTAACAGGGCTGCTTTTTCCTTTTGTTTGATCTTATATATATTTTTAAAATAGCCCCATCTTCGTAGCTCTCAGCACCGTCCAGGTTTTTTTTTTTTTCAGGCAGATTAAAATTAATTCTAATTTTAGAGAACTCTTCAGGTGGCATCTTTTAATTTTCACTTTTTCCAGGGCTTTTGTTGCAGCCTAAGAATGAGCTTACAGTAGGTTAAATCCATGTTCTTAATGAAGCACTTCTTGCTCTCTGTTTTTTTTTTGTTGTTAGACCACATAGGATATGTTCTGTTGATGTGTGGGGAGTTATGATTAGATGAGAATTTACCTCTGAGGAAGCTCAGATTATCACACATAAAGCATCAGAAATAGAAAAATGATGTGCACAACCATGAAAAAAACAATGGATCTTATCTTTAGGTTTTTTTCCTAATCACCCTCCAGCATCACTACAGCAGTTAAGTTGCCTCAGGGCTCGCTAGGATTTATAGTTTATTATAACATTGATAAGAGCAGCTGAGCGAGCAGTGAACTGGATGTTCGGTAAATATTAGTTTGAATTCATGGCAGAATTTTGATTCGATGCGTTCACAATTCTCCCGTATTTACACAGCTCACTGCAAAATCGCACTGCATCGACTAGTTTGACAAATCCTGTGCATGTGCATGTGCTTTTTTTCCCTGAGTAGATGCCTGAACTAAAGCGTGTAGCTCAAACAGCTCTCGCTGTGGCTGAAAACACAGTTTGAAGTTGATGTTCTGTCTGTCACATGAATTACATATTTCAGTTAATAAGTTATGCAAATGGTGAATTTTCTGTTCAGCTTTTGTAGTGTTGACTTAGAGTTTTGAATAACATCCAGGCTAATAGTTTGATGGTGAAATTAGTGAATAATTGGGAAGAGCAAATCATTGCTTTTGTGATCTGTCGGCGAATCATTTAGATAAAACTGTTCCCCGCAAATTGTTTTCTTGTCTTATATTTTGACACTTGATGCCGCATCATTAAGGGATTACCCCGAGGAGCTTTCCCTTGATTTGCAGGGGAGTAAAATCCACCCCTCAACGAGAAGCCCAGCGCTGATGGGAATACCAGTACTACCTTAATGCTACCTAATGGATGTCACCTCTGTGGATTTATGAATCCCATCGCATCTAAATAATGGAGGAGAAGTGATGCAATACTCTTCACCCCTTGTTCTCTGTGGCTCGCCGGTGCTGGAGTCTGAAAGTAGCTTCTCGTTATCCAAATTCACTATTCGATGGGAATTTTGGTATTACTTTTTCAAGGCATGGTCAAAGTTAAGAAATCCTGGGTTAGGCTGTTTTAAAAAAGGAGATGAAATAACACAAAAATTAAACCAAAGTTTTAATACCACCTAGTTTTTTTCAAGCAACAAATGGAATAGTCCAATAGTCCAAAACAATAGTCCATTCTAAATCCCATCATGAAATGCGCGGCTACAACAGGTTATAAAAATACTGGGTTACCTGTAATAAGTCCATTGGCTTGCAGCGTCTGCCTGTTAGTAGGAAGGCAGAAGATGATGCCAGGTCTGACACGCGCCGTGAGCCCGTGCATGGACACGACCCACGTGCCCATCCTGCCAGAACGGTCTCTGCTCCCCAGGACCAGGCCATATCTGGGCCTCCCAGCTGCACGGCAAAGAAACCTCCATCGCCTTCCTGAGGGCTGTTTGTAAGCTTATTAGAATAAATAAAAAAAAAACTGTAGGGAAAAAAAAGCGCCCAAAATCCCAGCTGATAAGGTCTTGCTGGATAATTCAGAAAAAACGCTCATATCCTACCCATTTTAACAGAGGGGAGGATTTTCTTCCAGGATTTTCCAGACTAAGAAAGTCTGTTGGTGCTGTGAACCAAAGAAGGAAGAAGTGGAACCCCCCCAGTTCATGCTTCTCTAAGTTAAATCACTTCTTCGTGTTTTACCAGCCTTTATCAGAGTTTGTACACTTGCTCCAATTAAATTATTTTTTCTTCAGGGGAGCTCGCGAGGCACTTACATAAATTCTCTTAATTTCTGAGTAATGCAGTCCTGACAATCACTGAAGACAGTATAGTTGATACGGCTGTCAGGGAAGACTCTTTTTCAAAAGAATGTTTTTATAGAATATCACTGTGACACTTTGCTTAGATGGATGTCTTTAGCAGAATTTGATTAATGTAATGTAATAAAAGAGATGCACACTAAAGTGTCTGTACATGTCTTGTTAAGTATGTTTGATTCATTATATGTAGTTCTCCTCACTTCTTTTCTCTTTCCTCAGTTCATTTTTTATCATTTCAATAATATATCTATAAATATGAAAAAGTTGGCAGTTTCTTTGACATATACGGCTATTAATTCATAACTCTAAAAAATTGTATCTTTCAACTTGTCACTTTAAAGCTTGTACAGTTTATTACAGTAAGTAACCTGTGTTGGAAATTAGATTTTGAACTTTAGCAAGGAGATAAATAAGCTTGTGGACATAGAAGTTATGGAGAAGATACCTAGATATAGTGCTAGAATAAAATTGCATGAAAAGATCACTTACTTGAAGATGATAATTTCAGAGCTCCCTCAGGATCACATTAAGATTGCATATTGGAAATGGGCTTCAGCTTGAATTCCAATAACTTTAATTCCTAGAAATGGCATTATTTCAGTTAATCCTTTTCCTTGGGTGGGTGTGTTTGTCTCATTCTGTAGGCCAATAATATATATCAGCAGCGCACACAATTTCTCTAAGTATATGAAATTTACTTCAGAAAGACTCCTGAAAATTCATCTAGGCCAAGCTTTGGGGTTTTTTTTGCAGCATCAATCAATCTGGGGAAGAGAAAGACCTGAAAATTTTAATATCTTTGTTACATAGCATATGGCAACATTTAAAGTGAACAGGTTAGTTATTCCCTAATTGGCCAACTACGTCATGGGGAAGCAAGGATGGGCCTTAACTCCCTCACTTTTTTGCTTTGCTTTGATAGAAAAATAGCCACTCTGTATTCTAGTTAGTTTTCAGTCTTTATGACTTTTTTCAGAGCATGTCTGACAGGTCCAGTCCAATCTTTGACCGCGTCAGTTTTGCCACCGCAGAGATTGTTTGCACTGAGGTTTCTGCAGCTGGGATGCCTTTTTTTGTGCGAACGCTTCTCAAGACTCATCTGGACTTGGGAAACTTATCTTCAGTGAGTTAAGCAGAGCAGGAACTCCTGAGCTGGATGCCCCTGGTGATACAGTCCAACAGGACACCATCAGCCCTCCCGGTGTGACCACGTGGAGGGTCTACAGGGGCAAAGCTTGGACGAGAGAGCCACGGGGAGGGGAACGAAGGAAGGATGTGACCGCTCTGCTAAATTATCTCCATCCTCCTGCCAGCAGGATTGTTTCATTTGGTTATGGCAGGGCACGGGGTGCTGATGCCTTGAACTCCGCAGGCAGAGCGCGCGAGGGGCTCGCACCGCCGACATCCCGAGCGCAGACCACATGAAACGGGGGGTGGGTGGAAGCATGTGCCCTGGGGCCCAGTGACGGATGGAAGGTGGGTTTGTCGGCAGCAGAAAATACAGAAGTCAGGGCAGCCCGGCAGTGATGGGAAACCGCACAGTATAACTGCTGTGCAGGTTTACAAATCACGAGGCGCCTGAGGATTACACAGTGAGCAGGGTAGACGCAGTGGGTAAAGATGTGTGAAATCAAAGCTCCCAAGTGAGGACAGATGGACCAGCTGCAGGAAAAGGGAGGCGAGGAAGGTGGAGGTGCAACAGAAGACGTGCTGTTTGGTACGTGGTGTAGGCACGTTTTGCAGTTACTTTTTCTGCAAAGAAAGGGCTTTATTACTAATGTTTTGCCCTGGTTTCTGTTAGACCAGGGCGTGTGGTGTTGATAACGTGTAGCCTCAGAGTGTGGTTGTATTAATCAAGTGTACGTAGTAAACAGGATCAAAAAGGAGGCAGGGGGATTCACTTTGGAGAAGCGTTCGAGCTTCAGTGTTTTCCGAAGCTTTGAGGAACTGCACGTGGTTCCCTGGAAGCCACAGCTGATTATGTGAGTTCATAGGCACCCCTGCAAAGGGAACTGAGCGTTACAAAACAAAGGTAGGGTCCTGGGATGAGCACTGAACCGGTTGCACGTACACAGGCAGAGATAACGTATGTGATGTGGGGAAAAGACGGCAGCATTAGGTACCACCCCGCTGGAAAATGCTGGCCAGTAAACTGGGAGGTGCGCCATGCCCGAGAGCTGGGACAGCTACTCCAAAGCTGGTCCTCCGTGATGGAGTTGCACCTTGGATGCTGAAGTTCTGTCTCCTATGCAGGGAAGACGGTCCTGCCAGACATGCACAGGGAGGAGGTGAACTCTGTTTGCTCATAACTTTCTTATTTATCACAGTTGTTAACCAGCCAGGTAAAGAAAGCCCAGCAGGCTTTTCATCTTGAACAAGCCGTGTCTCAGGGGAGTCAAACCAGCTGTATTGATTCCTGTCAGCACACTTGTCTTTGGGGAATCATTTGTTTTATAAAACCAGATTGCCAGATCTCTACAGCAGAAGGAAAAGGGAGAAAAACCAGGTTTTGAATGAAAATGAACAAAACTTCTAGGAGTGAAGAGCTCCTATCAGCGATAATCTGCAACGTCTGAGCATGAGCAGCTGGGGTAGGCACCTGAAATAAGGAGCGAGCAGCAGGAGAGAGGACCACTGCTGTAAGAAAAAAAGGTCACGAACTTGCTCACCTCAGTGTGAGCACAGCTCACCTCCAAGCTAACTTCTCAGGGGATGACAAGTGTCCTGGTGTCTCTGGGGTGTTTTCAACAAGGAAATTCATCTCACCCGTTGGGTGCCACAGGGCCACCCTGCTCCCCTCCCTTCGTATGTGTTTCAGTTCCTGACGCTGATGCTCCTGTCCCGCACAGATGCACTAACACCCGATGCCAGCAGGCGATTTACTGCCTGCTTCCTACCTACAGCTAGTGATTCACCACACCTCTGCTCCACACCTACCCTGCCCGAGGGGCTCAGGTCTGCAGCGGGCACTTTGACCATGCTGGGTTGCACGCAGGAGTGAGGAGGTACCATGGGCAAAGGGTTTGCTACAGGAGAAGGTCAGCATCGCACAGTGCCTTCTCCGGACTTGTGGTGATGATTTGGATCCAAATACCCAACAGCCAGAAAAATGACATTGCCCTTGAATGTACAAAGATTTTTCCAATCCTCTAGAAACTATTGCACTTTAATATGAGCAAGTGTGTAAGCGCAGCAGCAGGTTTGAGATCCTAGGGCTGCTCAGGAGGTTCTTCACCCAACAGCTGCTCTTATTCTCTTCTTGAATCCACTACTATAAAGTGGTTGAGACCCAGAGGAGCATCCTCAGCTGTAATTACTGAGGGACCCTCTCATCACAATGATTTGTGATGTACACACTGGGGAGGAAATAAAGAGTTTCTACTGCAAATCAGGTAAAGGACTAGAAGATAGCTCTTCCTAAGTAAGTATTCGTACCTATAGGCAAAGCTATGTGTGACTACCATGAAAACCAGAGATAGATGATTTGGATGCCTGCTCACCCTAGGAGGAGGATTATTACTGGTCTCAGCAGATGTACACATGTAAGCCTCACACATCTCACTTGCCAATTTAGGTGGCTTGGCTTGGCTTGTGGACTTTCATGAACCTCCTTCATGTGCACCCTTCATGTGCATGGTAGAGGGAAGCCTTGACACTTAGCTCAGCACTGCTGAGGCTTCCTGGCCAAGGTGTGCTGCTGCACAGGTGCCGTCACTTGGGCCTGACTGCGGGGAGGTGACCACTAAAGGAGCTGGGATCTCCCAGTTCCTGGGTCAAGGAAGGAAGGAGAGAAGGAAAGAAGAAAGAGTGCCCTTATTTTTAAGGTAAAAAAAGCAACTGGAGGTGGGAAAACAAAGTTGAGGTGATGTGCTGTGATCTTTTTGTGTTTAAAAAAACAACCAGTGAATTTCTTTATTGTGCTGGAAAAGGCTTGGAGTGGTTGGTCTTGTGGATGTTCAGTGCTTGAGCTCTGATCTTGCTGTTTGCTTTGGTTTCTTCTAGCAAATCTCTTGGATATGTTGTTAAATAAAGCAAGCAAATAAGGTTGTCTTAAAGGAGTTAGTGCTCTTACTAGTGTGCTTATATTAAGCGTGTGCTTAATTGTTCTTTTGATACTAGCCAAGGTAGGTAGATAGCTGCTCTGAGTAGTTTCTGTGGTCTGATAGCTCTTCTTTCTGTACATTGTGAGTGAGGACTCCTCTACTTGTGTGTTAGCTAGTGGGGCTTGTAAGATGGGAAGAAATAATTGATGCAAAATTGCTGTAGGTGTAGAGCCTTTGCAGGCAGTTAAAGTTGAAGGCGTTACAACTGGTTTTCAATGCTCTTTTATAGCAAAAGAAGTGTCTTTCCTTCTGAAAATTGCCTGTTCCCCAAGCAAAGTAACAAGAAGAGTGTGGAAAATGCCCGTGCCTGGTTTGTTCAGGCCACATAAACGCAATGAGTCAGGTATTTTGCCTTTATATGCTGAGCTGCGAGCTAATGGAAACATCCTAAAAACAGTTAAGCTGGAAAAAGAAAACCTCTCTGATCGTTGATCCTGAAAGCACGGGGAGCTGATCTGATATCAGGCTGGAAGGGGATGCCCAGCTGTGTGCCTCCAGGAAAGGGGAGGAAGAGCTGGTTTGCTGCCTGTGGCCAAGGCGCAGGTTACCGAGCACCAGGGCGGTGAACGGTTTGAAAATGAGGAAGGGGTGTTGCAGGGTATAAAATTTCTTCTGGAAAGAAGGGTGTGTGTTGTGGTAAGAGCACAAGGAGGTCAGGCAAGAAAACTGTAAACACCTCTCTGACTGGGCTGTTTCCTTCCCTGTTCCCTCTGCAGCACTGGCCTCCCCTGTTATCCCCAGCGAGAAGAGAAGTGAGAACTAAACCGTGGTGTATTTGGGGGTGTCGGTGTCCCTGCTGCACCTGCTCAAGAGCTGAACCGCAGGTGTTTGTGGCCACGCTCGTGCTCCTGCGAGGGAAGGACGAAGGGCTGCAGCCCCCCGAGCTGTGCACAGGGTGGCTGCACCGTGTTTGGGGTGCTGGGGAAACCTCGGGTGTTGCAGGGATGCTCTTCAGGTCACAGCAGGGAGATGGCTGAATGCAAAATCTTTTTATGTGTTTGCTTGCTGTAGCCCCCAGTTTATTGCTCTGCAATCCCCTTCCTCCCCCCAAAAGGAAAATCCATGATTTATCAAACCTCAAAGTGCCTCTACCGCCTTTCTAAGTTTAGTCTTCTCTCTTAATTGCATGCCAAGTTGGGGAAAGGGGTGGGAGAAATTGGTTAATTGATTAGTAATTTAGTCTCTGGTGATATGCTTATTTAAGAAATCTGCTGGAGTTATACATGTCAAATGATTCACATAAAAACAACATCAAGTGAATCATATATAAAAATGACATAATTGCTATTAAACTTAGAAGCCATATGTGTGGCTGAGGAAATTACTTTATTGGCTTTAGCAACTCTTTTATATTTCTTCCCAAAGCCAGTTATACTCTTGTGAACAGAGAAGGCATGTTTATGGGTAGGAAAATAGCCCCTACGTGTGTTATTTGGAGATCTGTTAATTCAAGGAAGTAGGTGCATATTCCAACAGTGTAGGAAAAACCTAAAATTTTGAGTGTTGGGAAGCTGAGAAAGGGGTCTGTAGCTCTTGCTTTTTCTCATCAGCAAGATTAAACGGCAGCTCTTGCAATATGCACCATCTGAGATTTTATTGCTCTCTGTTATTTTTAGTACTAGGAGGGAGATTAAATGAAATCTGGGATTATTTCAGACAGTGTTAAACATTTTATTGCTCATTTCTGCCATCAGGCTCGGGCTGACCCAGTTGGATGGGTCATTAGAGAAGGTGGGCTCTCCTCCACGAGCACCCAGACGATTAATTCCTCTACCTATACATTGCTTATAGGAAAGTCGAATATAGCAACAGCAAAAGTAAATATAGCTATTAACACAGCCAGTCTTTTATTTGACGTTACTCAGTTCTCGGAAGTCTGTTGTGTGCTGAACTTCACATGTGCAAACAGTATTTTACGTGTGGCTCAACATCTGTACAGCCTCTGTGGGATCACAGGCTTGTGTCGCCTTCCTGGGTGTTTTGGAAGCTTATTTTTATTTATCTCTTTAAGACTACTTGAAATAAACCTAAACTGATTTAATATTTTGCATTTCTTTATCAGGAGAAGATGAAAAAGAAGGCCTTTTGTACTTGCTTCATATCTTTACGTTAAAAAAAATTAGCTCGATGCAGCTGACGATGCTTGTTACTGATGGTTTCTTCATTTTTATTCCTTTTTATAGGGTGGTGCCTTTTACATTAGTCACAGCCCTAGACATGTTGATATATGCAGTAAGGAAGGCTTTAGGTGGTGGTGTTGATGAATAGCTGTTGTAGCACTCTTCTGCAGTTAATCTTGGCATGAAGGAAAAATTCTGGTCTTGCTTCTGCAGGTTTCAGAGGTCCTGCTTGTCTTCGGGGCGGGTTTTGTAGGTTCACGAGCGTGCCCGCCAGCTGGTGCCAGCGCGGTTTTAGCTCAGGACATTAGCAAGTCCCCTTTGATGAAGAGGAGGGGTCAGTAGGCAGCTAGTCAGCTTTGACAGGGTGCCCGTGTCATGGCGCTGAGGGATGGAGCATCTATTGTAGCTTACGTGATGTGAAGAAAGCCCCTTAGTATTTTCTGTAATTAGTTGCCGATAAATCAATTTCTAGAAGCCGTATGTTAAAGACTAGCCCGGTGGCACGTCATGATAAGCTGTATTTGGCTACATTTGGAATAACGTTCCCTATACTTTGGGTACCCTGACTGTCCCATGGTCTGGCCTGGCACGTGTGGCGCTCAGCAGTGAGCCTGAGCACGCAGCACTTCCACCGTGAGCATCTGGGCTGTCCTGGCACGAGCAAGTGAGTCAAGAAAGTGGGGATTATGCTGTCCTGAACTGTGTTTTTTCCCTGCTGTGTGTCTGTCTAATCTTGCTGGGAAGCCACTGATGTAAGAGGAGTGAGGTTGGACTAGAGTGACCAGCACAAAACTTCTGCGATGGGAATAATTCAGTCTGGAAACGCAGAGCACTAACGGAGCCCTGTGGCTCTGACCCAGCTGTCCTCTCGTTTCCAGCCCCAGCATGGGGAACCCAAACCCTTCCCCTTGCCTGTGCCTGCTGTCCCCTTCTTTCCCCTCAGACCTTCAGCCTTTTACCAAACGCAGGCTGGGAGCTCATTGCTGGGACTGTTCTCTAGGAGATGTTTGTTGTTTGGTTAAGACTGTCACCGAACTTGTCAGTAAACATAAAGGGCTTTTGTTTCAAAAAGTAAATGCAGCTGGTTTGCTTAATTATTCAAGAAAAGAAAAGGGACATCGGGCTAGGTAGGGAGCTGCAGAGCGACCAATATTCCTAAAGAATATTCTGACTTGTTGTAAACTTTCTAAATAGAAGCATGTCTGAATGGAGAATTGGTATCAGCGGTCATGAATCTTTTTTTGATTTTGGGAGCTCTTACTCATTTTCGTCTGAATTCAGGTTCAGAGCTGAGTCATTCCTTCTGCTCTTCTTCCCCCGGTGACTTTTCCATGCTGCTTCATTTTTCCCAGATAGACGTTACTGGAGCAAGACTATGCTAACCGCACCGCAAGCAGTGAAAACAGTGTACGATTTCCTTGGGAGGAGGAGAACGTGCCCCGTGTGCGTTTCTGCGACGCGTGCTGCGATTGCACGAATGGTCTGTGCTTTAGGGAAGCAGCTCGGGACAAGGTGTGGGAGAGGCAGAGGCCATTAGCATCGCTCGCTCTGGCTTAAGAGGAAATAATGAACAAATGTGGTGTAATCTTCACCCCGGTGCTCAGTTTAGCAATGCAAAAGGTTGAACAGGGGCTGAAAGAACCGGTGTCAGGAGCCGTTCTTGCGTGGTTGATGTTTTCACCTTGTTTGGTATTGACACAGCACAGGATAGCATGAGAGAAACGGAGAGAAAAATGCGCTTCAGAAGAGGAAAGGGGCCCCCGTATAATGAAGAGTTCAACCGAAATAAGTGGTGGGGGGGAAAATTTTCTTTGCATGCCAGATTTCTTGCCACTTTCAAGCTAATCCTTTCAGTTCACTTCAATACAGTCACTGAAGTAGCTTAGAAAAAGAGAGAAAAAGATCTTTGATATGCTAGATCAACCAAAGTTTAAAAAAATCTCTCTTTGTATATGCCATTTATAATGCAAATCTCAAGTTGGCATTTTAGGCTCACTTACTGCTGTTACTGAAGTACCTTGGAATACAAAGGCTGGAGATGGAGGGAGATCCCAAATGACAGAGCGCCTTTGATAGTTCAATAATAAATTAAAAAAAAAAAAATTACATTTTCTGATTTCTGTAAACACCTTCTACCTCTGCAGTGTGCGTGAGAGGCGGAGAAAAAGGGAATCTTGCTGTACAGAGGCTAAAGTTACTGGTCCAAGTCTTCTGGGAATTTGAATCCAGCTTTGCCAGTGTGTCCCCAGAAAGGATTTGACCCTGGCTGAGGTATCCTGTGACTTTCCTCTTTCCAGGGAGAAAGCGTACGTGCTAACTACGTTTGCTTAGTCAGTGAGCAACCGGTTAAGTATTCTTTTGGAAAGAAGCCTAATTTCTAAGAGTCGCCTTCCCAAATATATAACCTGATTTCTTTCCCTTGTGTTCTCAACATTTAAGTACTTATTAAATGTCACCAAAGATAATAGGAGAAATGCTCATGACGGCCAGCCTATTTTAAAATAGCATGGGCATGCTTAAAGCAATAAGTAATTTTGCCTCTGTTACACAGTGCGTTTAATGCATATTTAAATTAATCTGTAGACAACTTCGAGCAAGCTGGATCTGGAAATGAGTTATCTTTCTAATTGGATATTTTGGGATTTGCCCTGCTGAATTTCACACAACCGCTCCATGAAAAGTGACTACCAAATAGGTCGATTGTGGCCTCCTGTCCCACACATGCTCCGCAGTGGGAGCGGGGATGTTGAGATGATCCTGTCCGCCTTTTAAATCCTGGTATTTTGGTATTGTAAGGGCAGAACTCTCTGGTCTGCAGTTCATAACCCAACCTCATGCTGTTTCCAAACCTTGTTTTCTCTTGGTGCTATGTAATGAGGGCAGAGGCAGGTTTCTTTATGATAATGTACAACTTGGTTTGCTGGGAACTCTCTTCTCACCACAGACCTGCAGTGCAAGGCATTGATTTAAGGAACTGGCCAAGCATCTACAATTTCCCCAAATACTGTGGTATTTAGAATTGCTTTACAACCGTTTTCTGCTACTGCTGCTCTCTGGAGCATCTGCCCATTGATACCTGTGTCATGTGGAAGTCAGTAGGACCCTTCCTAGGGTTGTGATACACTTGGTAGCTCAGCTAGCACTGAGGGGATTTGTCCTACTCTGTTAACTATTTCTAAGTATCGTTATACTACAGACGTTATTGTGAACAAAGACATGTAGTTGAGAATTAAAATGGATCTTAATGCAAGAATTAGTCTTCCTTTCCACCCCCTGCTTGGTGCCAACGTCCTCTGTGCCCGTTGAGAAACTGCTATGGCATAAGAGTTGAAACACTTCAGGGGAGTTCAGGTTCAGGGGAGCAGCAAAGAAAACGCATCTTCTGGGAGTCAAAGTGTCAAGATCGTGTTTTTATTTTACTTATTTATTTTTTCCCACTGTGGTGTGTGTTTTTTTTTTTTTTTAAACTGCAAATATCACTTTAAATCATGACTATAGCGTATGACAGACTGTATTCACTGAAAGTGCTAGCCTTTTGTTTTGAGGGGTTTGGAAATGTTTCCTTAAATCTGGGGAATGATGGGTGGGGAAAAAAAAAAATAGTGTGTGTCCTCTAACTAAGCTGTTACTGATTATCTCAGTGCAATGTACAGATTAAGGGCCTGATCTAAAGACCGCTGGGGTCAATTGACTGAAGTGGACTTTGAATCAAGTCTTATGAGCGGTCGGCGTATGCTGTAGTGGAGGGTGATGGAGGCAAGCACAGCACACTTTCCTTTCCAATAAGCCTGAAATACTCCAACTGAAATTCTAAAGCAGGGTTGGTATTCTGGCTTGTATTGAAAAACCCTAAAATGATTGCATAAGGGCTATTTTTAATACATAATATGAGAAATATTCAGCTGGGAGCCCAGATTATTAGTAGCATCTCAAGAATGTGACTTTTCAGGTGTAGGAACTGGCATTTCAGAGTTTCTTTCTTTTTGACAAAAGGGTGTTTCATCAAACTTGCTGCTTTTGAAAATTCTGTGATCTAAGTCCGCTAGATTACATGTTTTCCCACACGATGGTGATTCTATTGCCTATTTCAGGCTGCTACGGAAAAACTCGAGGGAAAAATATAAATAAAATATGCCCAAGCACGCAAGTCAATGATCTGTGTGTTAAGCCTATTGGCACACACAGGACAATTTTATTGCATGACCTACTGGTTAAAAACATCAAAAATATAAGTCAAGTCATTTGAAGAACTGCTGTTTAGTGAGTTAGAATGAATGAAGTCTTTATTGAGTACATGCTTCCAGATTCATCACTGGTTCTGTTCTAGTCATGCCCTATCCTAGTCTTAACTGCCCCAGGCAGTCTTTTTGAGGCCACTTGACCTGCCAGTCATATTTCAGAAACTACTGATATGGTACTTGCTGATTTAGTTTAGATTCCAAACAGGCTAGCTGCTGGATTACAGACTAATGACCCATCAGATGCTAAAGGCAAAGGCTTAAAGTGCACTAGTGAATTAAGCCTCAACATTGTCTGAAGGGAAGAATTTATTATGTCATTAAAATTGATTCAATAAGTTTCATTTCTTTAGATGCATTGCACTAAGCAAGAAGTAAGGAATTAAGGTGACCGAGAGATACCATTTTGATTCTACGCAGGTAAAGCATCAAGGGATGCCATTTCGTAGAATTTTATCTACGTCAGTAGAAACAATAAGTTGAGAAAACTCTGCATAGCTGATTAACCAACCATGGGCTTCTCAAACTAGGTTCACTTGAATATATGCTTCAGTTGGTAAATACATAGGAAAGTGAGGCTTGCCTGATTTGATGAGACCCTTGGTGAGGTTTCAGGGGCTTTCCATCAAATATCAAAGCCTCAGTGGTGTAAAGATATTAGTAGTAAGTTATAGATGGCACTGGGATTTAGTGCAAAACTTAATACAAGCACGTAATGTGATGAGTCAAACGGGGATTGCAGCTTGCCTCTCAGAAGACTGTTATAGTGATCTGAAGGAGAAATCCTGCATAATGCAAAGATCACTTTAAAACATAAAAAAAAAATAAACATTTGGTGTTTTATCTATCTGCATATGTCTCCTAGTTGTGTTACAGCAACAGAAAAAGTGTTTATAAATAATAACAAAGATACTTTGGGAAAATGTTAGGATATCTGCCTGTAGCTTTTGTCACTCGTCTCTCACGGTATCTGATGAAGTTCTCTTGAGTTCTTCAAGACATTTTTGTGTTGTAGAGGTGGTCACGTTATCGGGAACAAAGCAAAAAGCTAGAAGCAATCGGCGGTTTTACTGAAATTCTTTTATATCAGACAGTAGGATGGCAAAAGTGTGCATTTTTGAGTTTCAAAATCAATTTAAATGTAGTTAGATTATTTTTTTAATAAATTATGTACTTTATTACAAATGTTAAGTTGCACCGAGACATTGTGAAGCATATATATTTATATGACAGCAGGTCTGGGATTAGGATTTTTTTATTAGAAGATTTTAATCACTTTAATACAATTCATAATCAAAGGGAGTATTTAATATTCTGCTCTCAAAATTAAAATTGACCTAATGGGCTGATTGTCTCTTCCTTTAATGGAGAATATTCTTTCCCTAAAATGTGATAGCTTTTCCTTGTGAGTTAAAGAAGTGGTTAAAGGTCACTCTGATTTATGTTCATACACAGCCCTAATTTTTTCTTTTCTCTAGCACGCTGGAAAGGCAAAATTCACTGCTGTGCTAAAACTACTTTCCACTGTGATCTGAATGATTAAATCCTACAGATATGTGTGTGTATACACACACATACACTTATGAATTCATATTTATCATTAGGCTTCTAATGAAAAACATATATAATTCAACTGACCACTGCAAGATCTTAACCTACTGGGTGGGCTTCTGAAGAACTGAAGCCTGGAAATTCATACAGCTCCAGGAGATCTAGCAGAACATCCAAAATGTTTTTCACCTTTCCCTCCTATTAGGACACTCTTAATTAGTGTGATAGTACTAAGTAGGTGGCCCATAAGTTGTTTCAGACCAGTACGAAACCTGGCTTTACCTGGTTTATGGTGGTGTTTTTTGTTTTCACGTTTTTTTTGTGTGTGTGTGATTTGAGTGAAATGCTCTGCTGGGAATCGAGCAAAAGGACGTGCTTTAGGACATACCAGGCCAGTGTACATCAACACAAAGACTTTCATTACTTAAGCCTGTGTGTTTGGGACTGGAATGGGCACTTGAACTGCCTAACATTTGCAAAAACTTTCCAAGGACTTGATTTAGTGTTTGTAAAACAAAGTTTGGAGTCTCGGAAGCTGCTGCATAGTGGAGTTGCGTTGGAGTCAGCTTTTCTATCATCCTTTGTGGAGGCGTTTTTGTCTGAGGCCCAAACTGAGGTCACCTGCGGTGCTCTGTGTGGACATCCTCAGCTTTGTTCTTCTCGCCCTTCTCCACTGAAAACGCCAGGAAGCTCTGAACTGGCAGTGTGAAAATTAATCGGATTCTAGTATTGTGCTAAAAAGGCAAAATATGCTATTTAAATACGGAAGGGTGTATATTTATCTTCAGGCATCATCTGTGGCATCTTGTACTGGTTGCACGTAAATGCTACCCCCGGCTGGCGCAGAAGGACCTGTTTCTTGGCATGCTCTTTGCGTTCTGCTGAGCATGGGCCATTCTGGCCCAGTATGGGAGGAAACTGCTAGCTCGAGTTTGAATTGCGGATGTATTTCAAATTTATGGGACCTCCCAGATACCCAATGTGTGTCTTTGTAAGTGGCCAATGAGCAGCTCCTCCCAGGAAGGAGGGGTAACGCTGGCTGGGGAGGAGAAGGGTGAAGAATGAAAGAGGGGAATGTGGAGCCACAGGTGGCCTCAGCATGCTTCTCCGTCTCCTTTTGTGAGTCAAAACCGTTGAGCGGTCTTATAGCTGGTATGGGGAAGGCCATAAAAGCATTAGAAACTGTCCCTCCCACTTCCAGAAAAATCTCTGTATTTCAAAACATCCAGCATTTCCCTTTTTGGCATTGAATCTGGATGTAAAAACGGGGACCTGAAGCTGATGAGAGCAAACTCTACTTCTGATGATTGACTCCATGTAGTCTCGACACAATCTCCGTCTGTTTTCCCTAACTGTGTAACGGGGGTAATATTTAACTAGCCCGCGGTGGTGTTAAGTAGTTATCGCTTCTATAGTAGCATGTTTCTTATCGGTCCCACGTCTGTTCCTTGCTGACTTGGGCAATGTGTACTTGCCTGCTGTATAGCTAAGTAAGTGTTGTCAAGTGGCTTCCTCTGTGTGCCAAGCCAGACTTGGAAGTTGGGGTAGTAGAGCATTAGGAAAGGGGATATGCAGAAAGAGAGCTTTTTCACCAGCTTTTCACTGCGCATGCACCTTTACTCGGCTTTCCTGGGGAATAGTCGCAATCTGAGGCTGCTGGAAAAGTGAGAACCCAAAACACTGGCTTTTCCCATGAACAGTATGCAGGCAGAGTAAGAGAGCAGGGCAGGACTGCTTGAAGACCACCTTAAGATCTTCTTTGTCTCTTCAAAACTTGTCCCATTTCAATCAGTATTTGGAAATTTTAACCCAGACTTAATTTTTTTTTTATAACATTACAAATACTCATTCATTTCTCTTCTTTGATTGCTAAACACATATCCTGCAAGAGAAATGAGCTGAGAAGGAAGGAGAAAATGTCTTTCTAGATTACTGCTGTCGTCATTCCACAGACCACACTGTTGTGCTGTATAAACACCGAGTGAAAAGATTCCTGCTAGCAAATACATATTTGACTTGTGTGTGTGCCAGTTATGCTGTTCTCCTCTATGGCATTTCTTCAGCCTTTTCAGAATATATTATTCCAAAAATACTTTCAGGTTTGGAGTGCTTTGTAAATGTTACCTTGCAGCAAAAGAGATGGGATTTAAGCAATTCTCCTATTTTACAGAAGGTGAAACTGAGGCACGAAGAATCACAGCACGTCAATTTTTTTTTTTTTAAATACTGTCTGATAACAAAAAGGTCTCTTTCTGGAAATTCAATTTGCATCCTGTTTGTACGGGAGAGAATATGGATTGCTTTGGTCTCCTGTTTTAAATAGGTTTTCCTCTTTTTTTTGTGTGGAACTAATCCAAATTTTATTGTTAAAGGTATATTTTACTTATATATATGATTTATGTGTACTTGGCATTTGTTTGTTTAGTAAAATGTGTGTGTATATTTGTATAGTATTTTCCATTGTTCACTGTAGTCCTTTGTTCTTGTTTCTGATTTTTTTTTTTTTAAATATCTTGAGATACTTAATTAAAAATTATCTAGCTTTACAAACCTGGAGAGTCAGCTTAAAGGAAAAGAGGAAAAAAACCCCACCTTAGTCTAATGTGTCAGGTAGGTTTTCTTTCCCAGCTGTAGTATATAGATTTATCATCGGATCTTAGCAATGGGAGGAAAGCTAACCACAAAGACAAGCAGCTAAAATGATAGAATGTGTTGTTCTTTTTTGCAGTGGATGACTTTAATTTCAAGAAGGGAGTTTCAGTTACCTATTTCATAATGCTTCGCTTGGTCCCAGGTATTTCAGGTAGATTAATAGCCTGATGTAGCATGCCCAGTGTGAAATCAGTGATGCGGTAGTGTTACCTTGGATGCAATAGGTACAAGGTACAAACTTCATATTCTTGTTTTTCTCTTACTTGCATTCTGTCTCCCACCTTTTGGTAAATTTTAAACACACATTGAAGCTCTAGTAAGGCTGTTATTGGGTTTGCTTGAAAAATTAATGCAGACCAGTTACTGAAAAGGGGAATGGGTCATTATTTTGGAGACAAGGTTGATGCATCGAGGAGTTCTTGACTGTTCCAAGCATTTTCCTTCTGATTTGTTTCAGTAAAATATCCATTAATCAGATACAAAGGTGGAGTATATGCATTGTGTTTATCTACCCATTGACCTTAAACATTTTTGCCGCTCCTCTTGCCTTTGTTTGCTTCTTGGCCTGTGCGCACCCACAAATGGCAGTGTGGAAAGATCTCTGTGGCTGACTGACGGATAATAATATAAGGGCGTTATGCACTCATGAAAGGAACGTCTGGAAGCTTCTAGATATGGCCTCCCAACCACAGGTTGGTTTGGTGTCCGCAATATAGATGTAAGCCTATGGGAATTTTGAATTCAGGAGTGTGTTTGGACCCGAGTCTAACACCCACTGAGCAAGTATCATGTAATGCCTGAGGGTCTTGGTCTATGAGCACCCTGTGAGATCCATTTCTAGATGGATTTGGGTAGGTAAATGATTTCATAATTTAGGTGGGTAACTTAAACACTTTCATAAAATCTGGTTCTCAAAGATTTGAGTGACTTTTGTTGGGCCACCAAATTAGAAACAGAGCGGTCAAATTTTCTGACCCTGGGCTGGCCATCTAACTTTCTCTGGCTGTCCCCTTTCTCTCCCTTTTGCTCCTTTGAGCAGCAATGCAACACTGGAAATCATTTTAGAAAGTAATGCTCATAGAAGGACATTTCTATTTAAGTTCATGAGATCAAATGCTGGTTTTGATTACAAAAGAGTAAACCTATTGCCTTCCACAGGGTTGTGTTGATGTAATACAGCCATAAAAGAGCACAACTTGTTTAGCCTAGCAACAATGAAGACTAAGAGGGGTCATGATTGCTCTGTGTAGTAAAAAAAAAAAATGCAACAAATGAATATTCAAGAGCCATAAATAAAATCAGACCCCAGATTAAGAGAACTCAAATTATCAGAGGAGTGAAGTTCTGGAAAAACCTTCCAATGGAAATGATGGGGTTAACAAACTTATCTGCTTTTAAGATGAAGCTAAATAGTTTATGAAGAGCATTTTATGATGTGCTTGCTTGGGATAGCAAGGGACAGGGCTCTGTAACTCGGAACAGAAAAAATTTCCTGTGTTTCTATAAGCAAAATTTGGCCTATCCAGTCTGTAGTGCTTCCACTTAAGAAGAATATTTATATGAACCCTTTTTGCTTAGTATGACCGAGGATGTCCAAGCTAAATTTCCAAAATAGGGTGGCGGATTTGCTTTCTTCAAAGTCTGCTGTCCTCTTTTGGTATAGGTATGCTGTGGGGTATTTGAGGAACTGAAATAATTTGAGCCCTGCACATTTCCCTTGGGAGGCAGATGGGTTACCCTGGAGTATCTCCCTTTGGCAGGGTTGCCAAAGCCAGGGTGAGGCCAGGAAGCCACCTCTCCCTGCTGTGCGGTGATGATGACCCCCTGGTCCCTGGCACTTACCCGGAGATGGTGAGGTTCCCACATGTGGGGTTGGGGCACCGTGTCCACGTACGTGCCCTTCTGGGGACCTGGGGACAAATTACAGACAACGTCAACTTTAAATTTCCTTGCTCTCTTGGGGGTGAAATATAATCTTTGCCCTTGCTCTAACACATCCTTTGTGGTTTAATTTAAATGGTGATTTTTCACGGTGACATGTGATGTTCATCTGCTAACCTTTTACCCAATATGTTCAATTTAACGAAGCATCAAATCTCTGAATGTGCCTCTATCTATAGATATGGAAGCGTGCTATAAGGTAGTTTACCTACTTAGGTTGGTACCTAAGAGCTTGTAAACAAATTCATAAATTTGTCATGCTGATTATAGTGTTGGCAAACACAATGGTTGATCATGTTATAAATGTTTATCAACACCCGCACTCACCCACCTGCTAAGAGGTGCTACGCTTTAATGAAATTGTTTGAATATCAAGGCTGGTTGCTAAGATACAATGTTCTTGTTACCAGGGATGTGATGCTTACAGATTTCTGTTATCAAATAATGATTAGAGATGTGCTAACCTCAAGGTGCTCGGTGCAGTGAAAGGTTTACTGAGCCACAAATTAGTAAACTGTCTGCCTGAGCAGACACTTACAGAAGGAGCACATGTGCATCAAACTTTACCGAGCTGACATTTTTAAAGAAGACAAGATCTGGCAGTGTAAATGTTCCTATATATGATGAAAGACTGTCATAGGAAATGTTTACATGATCTGTTGCCTAGCACAATGTCTTCGTGCCTTTTTTTTCCCCAACTTAGAACAGTGTTGAAATCTCCAAGTCAAATAATTGCTTTCTTCTTGCTTACTAAAATGTCTTCCAGCACTCACCTCTTGAAATTACGCCGTGGTTTGCAAATAGCGATTTCCATTTTCTATAGGACACACAAAGAAGGAAACAAAGATGTTTAACAACGTGGCCAGCATGTGGGTCTGGTGGGCAAAAGATCGCATTTCTGGGTACCGTGATGGATTCAGCATCGAAAGCTTTATTGATGTTAAAAATGCAACTAGGTGTTAAAGAAGGCAAACATCAAATATTGATGATGTTTGCTTTTTAATGTAGGTGCTCCAAGCGCTCCGATTTGCTAATGCACTTTGTAATAAGGTATAAATATTGTACTTAATTTTATTCTTTTTAACAAGCGCATTTCGGTGTTACTAAACATCAAAGAAAATAATGAATAGCACAATATAGGTGATCAAAAGGATTGTGCTCACGCTGCTGAAGTGCTAAGTAATCTTTAAGTGTAATTGTTGATCTCATTATTGAATTAAGGTTCAAGCTGTATTTACAGTACCTACATTAGCATGAATTTGAGTTTAAAGCCAGTTCAGCTGAAATAATCTAAATTGTAAGCAGGGTTCATGCTTGCCTGTGGGACTCCATGTTTTTACATCACCAGTAATTGTTTGTTTCAGTGTAAAGGGATGCTGTTTTCCTCGTCCTGTAAGCGTCCTTTTGTAGCTACTCCACAAGACGCTCCTATTGCTATAACTACAAATCTGTTGGCAATTAAATTCAACTCGGTACGGTTCTAGTAGATAGGTAGACAACTTTAAAATCACAGAATTGCGAAAAAAAAAAGATCAGCAATAATTTACTACAGTTATAATTCATGATATTAAGCTTACCCCTTGGATGTAAAATTTGTACTTTATAAAATGATACAAGACTGCATCCTCCAACAGGCTCTTAACATAACCCATGTTCTACCTACGCTGTGTGGGATGTTCAGACAAATAATTGCCTTCAGCAGATGCCTTTGTCATAATGAGTGTGATAGTTTAATATTTATGGAAGAACTGCTGATTTTCGATGCCTGCTTTAAAACCCCAAGAATAAGTTTGCCAGCTCGAAGGACTGCATGTAGATGAAATGTTGTGCAGAGTGAACGGAGCGTACAGACCTTTCTACGCCACTTCCAAATGATGGGAGCGGGTCTATCGCAGGAGATAACCAGTACTATGGTTCTCTCTCCTCCTGCCTGCCCTATTTTATACAGGGAGCAGCAGGGGGGCTTGATAAAAGAGGCCGAGCACCCTGATAAGTAGAGTTGATGAAGCGATGCAGAACTGCTAATTTTTGTTGCTTAAGCTGAGGTGAGAGAACCTGAAATCTGGCCTCTATGGGAATGGATTTGCACCATGGCTTGTGTTCACCTCCCGGGACAGCTGATCCCTTTCGCCTGCTCTCCCATCTGTTCCCCCGCCTCACCAAGCTGCTTTTCACCGAGCTTTGGACCTGCATTGAATTTTATGACTATGCTATAATATTTCTGACGTTTTTCCTTTTGCTATAGTGTATATTGGTAAAAAAAAAAGCGCAAATATTCTCTAAAACTAAGTCATAAAACTTCCCTTCCTGCCACCACTAGTGATCAGCAAGCTAGGACTGTACCTGTGGCCACCACGGAAAGAGAGGTGTACTGAAACACCTTGAAATAACATCAAAACATAGGTGCTCACCTGGCCATTTATGACAGCATAGACACTTTATCTGCTGCAGCTGTCTGTGAGGTGGGAGGAAAGTTGGGTTTTTTCTTCTTTTTTTTTTTTCTTTTAGGTTTGTTTTAATGAGTGATTTACATCGCATTAGATTATGTTGGGATATACTGTGTCAGGTGGCATGACCTGATATAACCCAACTTAATGCAACGCATATGTTTAGGTTGTATTACACATGAAGAAAAATTCCCTGAGAAGCTGTCGGGAGCAGGTGACTTCTACAAATGGAAAATATTTGCACAGTGATATTTTATACCAGTCAAAATTGAAAGGTGTATAAAACCTTAGCATGGATTTAGGAGCCTTAGCCCCGTTGACTTTGCTGGGACTAAAACTTTTAAACACCACGGTTCCCTTTGGAAATGTGATTTAGCATCTGATGTTGAGTTGGAAGTTTTGGAAGATCTTGCTTTCGTTATAGCCAGCTCTGAGCTGATGGAGTTGCAGTGGTGTAAGAGGGCTGCAAGTGAGACCGAAATCAATTGACTGGCAGCTAGCAATAAAGCAGGATGCAAGGAATCCACACAAGCAAGGCTGGATTATTATTTTCCTTTTAAAATCTTGCGTGCCTGATCGGTTCCCCTTTTGGAAATCAACTTGATAGGAATGTGGGCCGAAGTGCAAGGTTTACATTTCACTCCGCGATGACTATGTTGAGGTATCCAGCTCTAAATTTGGAGGCTCATATGGACCTTTTTTTTTAAATATTTTTTCTTTTTTTTTTTTTTTTAATTTGGTGTCAGAAATAGGAGCCTAAATTTAGGCTGTGAAGTTCATTTAGGAATCTAAATATAAATGTTCTGCTTTTTAAAAGTGCTGAGCACCCTGCAGCTCCCACAGACTCCATTGAGACTTCGCCTCGGTGTAGGATGCTGCTCCCAAAAGCACCCCATCCTGGGGGGAAGCTTGTGCGTGTGTATATCGTATGTTTGTACATCACTTTGAGCATACAAAAGCTTTCAGTGCCCAGGATTCAAAAAGTCAGAAAATGCCTATGTGACCTTAATTGTATACATATGTAGTTGCCTTCTCATGTGTATACATTATGATACGGTTTGATCACGTACTTCGCCGTACTCGATGGGGTAAACGTGTGGAAGTGTGATGTGAGGGAGGCAGGGGTTACAGCAAGACAGATGTTTCTGTGAAGAGGAGGGAGAAACAAAAAGTCCGTGGTTTGAGAAGCCAAACATCAACGCTCCAAACGTTTTCATGTGGGCTCTTCTGTGGACAAGATGTTTTCTTTGAGTTTAAAACCAAAGCCAAAGCGTATCACACTTCCCTTGTGGGATGCTTTTTACCTGTAGCCTGGTTGCTGTTGGGTATATGCCCCTGGCTCTGGGGCAGCTCTACCTGGAGACTTCTCCATCCTTTCTGGTACCCAGCATTTCACCTGATCTTGATCAGGTTTTCTTCTCCCCTCTTTATCTTGTTTTAACAGGCTTTTAGTTTCCCTCTACCCAGATTTCTCCCCAACCCCTCTTTTGTTTAATTTCTGGTTGAGGAGCATTGACAGTTTGAATTTGGGTTTGCTCTGGGTGCCCAGCCCTGCCTTGGAGCTAGGAGCAGCATCTGCAGGTGATAACTTCTTTTACTCCTGTAGCCCTAAGCTCAGCCCAAAACTCTCCCATGCTGTGTAGATGGCTTTTGAAAGCCCTGAGAAAGCACAGGCTTGGCCTGTGAGAAAACACATTTCAGCTTCTAGAAAATTAAAAAAAATTTTTGAAAAATCTCTCAGAAACTTGAGATGTACGTAAGAACAACCCGGCCAAAGTCAAATGGGTGATACTGGTCAAGAGCTATCCCTGCTTCCACTAAATCTCAAGTTCCTACTCTGAAGAGTGGTAGGATCTTTGGCAAGACTAAGTCTTGCTGTTATTCTGGGCAAGGCAATGCATTTCCTCTCCCCAGCCCAGCCCTCATCAAAGAAATGCCTCAACTTTTTTGAGCTAAAGTGTCTCCAAAGCATCTGTCTCTAAAGCAGATACCTGGCATAGAAATGCCAGCTCAAATGTTTGGCTAGACAAAAAGTGACTGAAATTGGTGTCTATTAATAAAGAGGAGGTTTTGGGCAAATGGCTATGTGCATTGCTGCCAGCGCCAATAATGCCGATATTTATTTTTGTGCTCTTCTGCAGCACGAGTATTACGTACAAAGAGCTGCCTTGAAGCAGGATCATCCTTGTTACAACACATCATCAAGGGCTACTCCTTTCTGAGCATATGGCAGGGCTGTATCTCGGGGAAGTGGGTAGTAGCTGGTAAACGTCGACAGCAGAGAGCAGACCACTGTCACTACCCCAGGCGTATTTGCAGTCGGGTCGCAGAGGCAGCAGTTACCTGTTTTGAAGGCTCCAACTTCTCCTTCCTTGCCCGGGGAAGCAGAAGAGATGGGAGCAGATGTCAGGAGCCTTGGATTTGGATCTGATAAGGACTTGGATCAAAATATCAAACAAAAATATTTTAGGGAAAGTTTCTGGGAGGAAGTGAGCTATATGGGGAGCATGGCTTGCCAGGCTTTTTAAAAATAAACCGTTCTCACTCTGTGTTTAGCTCTCCCACAGTTTGAAACACTTGCGGTGATCGAGCCTAGCAGCCCTTGTCAGTCTACAGTACATCATCCCCCTTCGGTTGGCTGGGAACATCTCTCCTGCAAGGGCAAAATAAAGCTGCTCATTTTGCACGCATGGTTTTAAAACTATAGGCAAGGAATACCTAAATATAAAACAAGGGCACCTTGGACCGAATGCCTTCTGACTCGGGCTGTTATCGCCCTTTCCCCTTGCAGGCACACATGTGCTTCTTCTGCCTTTTCTTATGCACACCTGTAGCTTGCTGACAACACGCTCAATCGCATATGCAAGCTGCTCCGATCCATAACGCTGTTAAACCTCGCTTGCTCCCATACTCAGGAGCATTTTTCTCCAATTAAATACCAAAAAACAACAACATAACTACAAAGGCAGCAGGAATTTGCATAGCACGGGTGGAGGTGAGAGGGACCTTCTGGTGTCTGTACAGACCAGTGCATCAGCCTTAGTGCTTTGTTCACAGGGGGGATACAAGTTTTGGGGATCAGTGAGCGCTCTTGATATCTCCTGTATATTTTACTTGGAGGACTACGTTAGCCTTGTGGTGTCTTGCGGTAGTGTGGCCAGGAGGAAGATTTGTACGTCTTTAAAATGACTATTCATATGGCACCTAAAAATATATAATGTGGAATAGTGTTCTGCATCATTCTTTTTGTTGGCACTTTCAACAAAATAAAAATAATTGACTAAAAAGAAACTTGATAGTAACTGCCTCTAAACTGAGAAATGGGCAGGGGTTTTCTGGTACTTTTTGACTTGAGGTTGTCTTCCCAACCCAGGCAGGATGCTTTTCAACACATAGATTATGAAAGGGAAGGAGATTGGCAGGCCTTTGTCGAAGGACCATGAGCTATGTTAATCCATGAGGCTCTTTATGGTAGTTAAAAACTAAAGCAAATGACACAACTTAATTGTGAAAGGTGCTGTAGAAGTTTTTGCCAATTAACAATCAGAAACAACAATATTGAAGTTCCTATGATAAGTCATAATATGTCAGTTTGCAAACGCATGCCAACTAAGTTTTCTGTTTCATGGTAGGTTTTTTTGGTTTCTTTTCTTTTGTTACTTGGTAAAGAATTGTAGTGCAGCTGGTTCCCATTTACCATAAAGAGGTAACCATCAATACTTCACTTGGTGGGCTGGTTAGCCTTTTCCTCAGGGGTGAAGAGAGTATTATTTTGGCTATAAATGTCATGTTCAGCCTGTGAAAACATTATAGAAAGGCTTATTCATCAAAATAAAATGCAAAATCTATTTAGCTGACGTCCATTCCACCTTTTTGTATACCAACGTTTGAACACTACATCCTAAATTAAGATGTAACGTGGTTTATTGAGGTAGGAGATTTCACTCCTCTCTATAATACCATAGCACCCAAAGATGGAATAATCTCAGCCAAGAGTCCCCATAAAATATTTTTAGGGGTATGGTTTATAGGAAACAACTGAGTTGGAATGAGCATATTGCAGAGCGTTGCTTTGTATACTAATTATCTACATCAATGGACGTGCAGAGCGGCTGAGAGCGCGGTACCTGCTGTGCCGAAAAACTCGCTCATAGTCATGGAGTATACGCTTCCTGTGGGCACCTGCCTATTCTGTGCAGCGCATCACATTGAGTTATGTCACGTTATGTCACATCACAGATGAGATGTGACCCAGTGTAACCTGACACAGTGCAGCGCCAGCACTGCAGTGGATCAAAACTCGAGAAAACCTAGCAGTTGTGTTTGTCAAGGGCAGTGAAATACAGGCAGGCTACCCGTGAACCTGCAGGTACTCTAATTTTCGCGTTAGCCTCGCTATTTGTAGATAGTTTGGCATGTCTCCCTGGGATATAAATACAAGAATTTCTCTGCTTGTGTTTATTTATGATACTTGTCGTTTGGGAAACAATAATCTTCCTACTTCTTAATCTAAATTGAACCACGGTGAGTACACCAATAAAACACGTCACAACAAACAAAGGAAATTCTCCCTGTATTAATAATAAACTCTCTAAGATTTATCAGTCTCTCCTTCTTTCTCCTCTTTGTGCCATGCAGTCTAGAGCAACTGCTACATTTATAGATGTCTGATAAAATTTTAATAGAAGAACCCATTACCTTTGAATCTGGAGTAAAGAGGCTATATCAAAAAACGGGAGTGTTGAGCCTGAGCTAAATATAACACGTTAACTGAGAGTAGCAGCGCGTGAGCTTTATAACGCTGATGGATTTAACTTTATTTTTGCTACAAGCAGGGGGACAGTGAATATTGTAGCAGGTGAGGTGTCGCAAAACAAGAGCAAGAGACGTTCCAGCTGCTGAGCACAGAGATGTCTAGCAAGAGCTGGTGGAGGCTGTATGAGACCCACCACAGAGGATACCTCCATGAAACAATGAACTCTGAGAGTTTCCTTCCTTGATTTTGGGGGGCACTAAAGTCTAAACAACCCTTGTGTTCTTACCAGAGATGGGGTTTGCGATTCGTTAAGATGCCCTTTGAACCAAGACCTCAATACGGGGTTTAACAGCCAAATCCAGAATGCCTTAGGGAAAGAAGTGTTGTTACCTTGCACTCCATGGGGGCTTCTCGGGAGCTGTTGGCTATCTAACATCTGGCTCTGACTTCTGGATGCTCTGCTCACCTGGCATTTGGTGCCTGCATAACCATCTTGCTAGGGAGGACTTCAGTTTTTGTGGAAATGTTGAAATTTGCTTTCACTTTTAAAATTTTTTTTTTTTATATACTTAGTGATATTTCTGGCAAATTTTTTTTCTAACGCTTGAATCTTTAGGAGAATTTTTTAACACTTCTGACACATTACTAAATGAAAATTGCTGACTTATTTTAAATATACACACACCCCCCCATAAAATAGGACGTTTTCAGTGTCATTTAGAGAAGAATTGATTTTTCCATGGGAGGAGGAGCTGCAGTTCAAAACAGTTCTTAGCTGTGTGTGTTATTGCTGAATACTGCTATGAAAGTAGAAAAGAGTGTCTACGGCACTACGAACTGACGCTGTCCCATTGCTCTTACAGCTCATAAGCTAAAAATTAAAACTGTGCTCTTTGATACCAAAATTTTTTTTCCCCTTTGACTAAAAACGTGCCATTTGCTGAGAGTGGTGTATTAGCAAAACATCCAGATATTCCTCTGGCAGGATGGAGTTCTAAAGTCTTCGTGAAAACATAAAAGTCAAATGAGGGTCTCATCTGAACCTGTACTATAACAGAAGGAAGGGTTTATTATGGAGGTAATACTCAACGTTGTAACTAAAGTTGCATGATGCAGCAGGGTTCAGACAGAAGCTGATGACCTCTATTATGACACATCCAGTTTAGAACCAGATGGAATGTAGTAAAATGTATTTAAAAACATTTCAGAAACATATGTAGCTACCAGAATCTGAAGTCCTAAATGCATATAGCCTCTATTTCTCCACCAAAAGATGAAGTCGGTAAATACAGTAGCATCCTCTCTTTCCTTGAGCTGAGCTGAATTTAAACTGTGAGCTTCATTTCCACAATTCAGTGTCAAATATGCAATCTGATCACACCTCCACTTTTGTGAGTTGTAGCCACGGCCTTAAATTAAATTGCAAATCTTACATTGGACTGACATAAATCTGATTTTGGCCTGAACTTGAAGTGTTTGAAATACCAAATCACTACTCCCTGATCCCTAATGAGAAGTAATCAAAGAATTTAACCAGCAGTACAAACGCTTACACATCACTACAGATGTAGCCAAATTGACTCAAAGTACTCTTTTTCTCTGTGAAAAAATTGTGTGCAAATATACCTTACTGACACTGGCTATTCAAGTAGAATCGCTAAAGAGGAGGGAAAAACTCTTCTGGTTCAGTTCTCAAAAAAGAATCCTAATAACTTTTTTTCCCCCCTTCCCTTCTAGAAATCTCTGTTTTTCACTACTATGTTATACGCTGTGCTGCTTGCATGTGAATAACAAAATGCAATAAAGAAATTACCCAATTAACCCCCCTGAATGTGACTTGGACAGTCACTAACCTGGTGCATCTGCATTGTTCCAGACACCCATAAATTGGTGGAGGCTCCTTTCTCCTGTCCGTTGCCAAAAAGCTGGCTTGGCAGCTTGCTACCCCAAATGATTGTGATTTATTTGACTGCCAAACTTCCTTGTTGTCTCCTTTAAATTTTTCACAGCCGTTCAAAATTTCAATGCATCGGGGCAATTATGATATTATATAGTAATGCATACGCTGGTACGGACATAGACTAGAAAAGATAACTAAAAATCAGTCGTGTTTGTATCCTTCTGCAGAGAAGCGGCAATAAAACTTGCCCTGGTGGGAATGTGAAGAGGTATGTCCTGAATAAGAGCCTTAAGGTGATGTAGAGTGAAGGAAGCTGTCTTCTCTAATGAATTGAAGCCCTTGCCTTCTGACCCTATGGAGAAGATAGAATTTTTTTTTTTCTTCCCTTCTTTCTGTTTTTTTTTTTGTCTCTGGTAGGAAACCTCTGCCTTTTTTTGGGGTGGATGTGAATGAGAAAGCGGCTATTAATGCTACTCTAGGCAATTTTTTGTTTAAATTCCTGAGCAAATTGCATATAATGCCAGCTGCTCTGGTAACAGTATAGAGGGATTTAGGATACTTATATAAGGTGACCAGACTTTAAGTCATTCTTCAACTGCTGGAGCACAGTGTGAGATGTAATTTTACACCTGATGATATTTAAAATAATCCGTCTACATTGTGCATGTCATCTTTTTCCAACATATATTTTACTGCCTAGGAAGGCTTTGTCTCTTTCCTAGGCTGGAAGCTCATGTTCCTGGGTCAGTAAAGAGCTGTGAATTATGTTTTGTCTAATACACCTATTCAAAATGTAAAGCTATCATATGAGGAAAAAATGATGGTGGATGATATGAGTAACACTGCAGGTGTTGACTGTTACATACTCGTAAGGTCTCATATTGTAAATTGTGCTGATCGACACCAATGATGATCCTATTGTATGTACTCTATGCGTATAAGATGCATCTAAGTAGGGGAGCTTATAATAACTTCTGGAGTTAAGTAAGATTATTATTTATTGTTATTATTTTATACCTGGCTATAAATGCTGGCCTCTGCAAGGACATAGGCTGTCGTCTACTAAAACATCCATTAACTAATAAAGCAATGCGTGAAAGGTACTAAATGTAGAACAGGTGTCTGGCTGCAGCGTCTTCCATGAGCAATGCTCTGACCATCATTTTAGCAACACGATTTACTTTTGCCTCTGCTGTTAAGTAACAAGCTATACTGGTCAGTATTGATTGAATGTCGGAATTTACACGATGAATCGGGAGTTTTATGTCCCTCCTTGTAGAATGGATGAGGCTGAAACAACCTCGGTGGTTGTTTCTCTGGTTGTTTTCCGATCTTCTCCTTGGCTATTTGGCTACAAGTTGGTAGAATGAATGACTCTGCAGTTATAGATCCTGTGATTCAGGAGTTAAATGGACCACAGGGCAGTGAATCACAGGTTCTCTGCCTGTGCTGGCACAGTGTGCACGTATCTTTCCTTAAGCGCTTGCAAAATCTTGAAGTCATGAGGCTCCAAATGAAAAGTTCAGAAAAGAAGTTTCTGTTCCTTCTTTCTAAATGTCCTGAACTCTGCCATCCAACTTCCCTTGAAATAGAACTCATGGTCTTGTATTTTGGTGTGGCTTCTTTGTAATGACCTTGTTTGTGCAAAGGGACAGCCCACGTGACTTGCAAAATGTCCATAGGGTAAGAGAAGGTGTGCAGAGCTCTCTACCCTGCATTGGGAGAGTTGTAGGAAATATGTTGACTACCGGGGTGTCTGAGCTGGGGACGGGGTGTTCAGATCTCTTCAGCATCAGCTTTCTGAGGGCTTCTGGCAAGGAACAAGCTTAGGTCTTTGAAGATAATTAGATGTCTAAAAAAAATACAGGTACATGCCAGGTGGGATTTTTGAGATTTCATAGGTCTTGGCTCTAGAAAAGAACTTGAGCTTAATGTCCATCTGAGCTTTGGCCCTAGAAATCCAAAACTTGGACCCCTAGGCCCTGCATCCTGCTGCCACCTAACCTTTGAATTGACCTAAATTCCTTAGAGACGAAGTGTATGTTGATAAACTGTGTACTTGAGCAATTTTGGAGTTGTCAGAAGCAGCAGGCAACGCAGAGTAGGGCTTCCCCTGCTTCCCTCCTGCATCGTCTGCCCATCGTGTCAGCCGGGCAGGACTTCTCGGAAACCATGAGCTGGTTGAAGGGAAGCAGATGGGGGAGCAGAGGTTCAAGCCCTTCCTTCTGAAGCCCTTCCTTCTGGCTTGGTGAGGCGACTCCATGGGGAAGGACGTGCCTGTAAACATGCACGTTTAGAAAACCTTTTGAAAGCACAGCTTCTGTGAAGAAGAAAAACTTAGTTTTTGCTCCAAGTGATACTTTATTTAAATATATTTGTAGGAACAAACGTGGGGTGCTTCCTGCACGTTGAGCAGAGACAACTTCACTCTAGGCACCAACTCCCGTCTTTCCACGTGGTCACTCAGAAGCAGCTGCTGTTACCTTTTACAAAACAAAGTGCCTGATGTATTTGCAGACAGAATTTGTGAAGACATAAAAGTGAGATCTGTCTGATGTCAGCTTTCACGATTGCTGTTCTTGGTGTCATCTGACCTCCTGAAGACCCAGCTTTTTTCCACACATTTCCTCTTATTTATAGTAGTATGCTGACGCTTAGGTGGAGATGGAGACCTAGGGGAAGGAAACGGAGGTTATCTTGACAAAGAAAATAGTAAGAAGTTTGGCTGTTAAGTTAAAACTTTCCTTGGTGCTTTTTTTCACAACTCTTCCTTTGTTAAGATGAAGTGAGAAGACCTCAAATGACATGAAAATTAGGGAATGGGGAAATTTTTACTTTTTTTTTATTATTATTCAAACTTGCAGTGCAGGAACTGCAGGGCAATCAAGTTCATACCAGATCCTTTTGTTTTTTTTTTCTTTTTTAATGCCAGTAGAAATATATCCTCACCTATATATGCAATTAATTTGGTAGCTCTGGAGAAGTGTCTTTTGCAAAAGCAGTCCTACATCTTCCCTAGGTGTTTAGCTGTGCTAATTGTTTGTGAGAGGTGAAGGAATAAAGCTATTTGGGTAAGATAGGAGCACTTTGACAGAGACCGAGAAGGATCAAGTTATATGGGGATCTTTCTGCTGTGATAGTCTGCTCCGGGGATAAATAGGAGAGATTCTTCTCTTTAATGTTCACGGTAGCTTCTCAATTAACAAGGAAACTCACTTAATTTAGGAGAGCTGGGGGGGAGGAGGAGAAGAAACGAAAATGAGGAAGTTCTTAGTACAGTACCAGAAAAAAAAAAAGTGTATTAACGATAATTGAAATTCACCTCCGTGAGGGCAATGAATCATCAGAAACAGCCTGTGGAAAACAAGGTTGTGCAACCTTGACCAGCGTGTGTCACTGACTGGTGGAATTTTTAGAAAAGCAGCAGTTTGGGCTCATCGCTGTGGTTCGTGATTGCACACACCTGTTCGGCTCAGAGGTTTTGCAACCAAATTAAAAAAAAGGAAGCTGAACTTGCTGCTTCTCCTGAGCAGTGCAAAAAAGCAGAAAACCACAGCTGTTCTAGCTGTTAACAGATATCAGCAGCGTACCCCCTGTTACATAATTGAGGATAACGTTTTTGAAGCATATGGGCTGGAGGTATTATAAACTCATTAAAACTTTAGGTGGGAAACATTCTAGCACATTTCTAGGTTTGATATCTTTAACAAACGTTTACAATTAGAGCTCCTATAAGCAGTTTATTAAATAATAAATGAAGGGAAATCTTGACGAACAAGTAGAGAGTCGGGAATCTACGCGCAGCGACGTGCGAGTTGCAAGCTGAATTGTGAAAGATCGTTGCCCATTGATTTGATAACTAGTCACTCTGGGCGGCTTGAGATTCAGGCTGCAGTTATATTGGCTTGTGTACAATCTGAGAGAAACACAGTTTTCGGAAAGCTTTGAGCTGTGTTTTCTGGAGCTACTACTCGCTGTTTGCAAACTCCCAGCATCTGACTAAGAAAAGCCGTGGAAAATTAGAGGGTTACAAAGTGGGTCTTGAGAGCCTCTATAGTCCTACTAATCTGATCATTAAGATGAAGGAGGACAGAGGTGCTTCTTGCTGTAATTGCACTTGCACTAATAGTGCAGAGTTGAATTTGGCCCATTTCTGAAAGCCTCTGTCAAGAAAAATTAAATAATATTACAACACTTAGAGGTTTAACATACGGGCTCCAGTGAGCATAGGTGGTTAAGGTCTGAAAACAGCTAATGGTTTCAGGGATGCAGCTGCTAGTAATGTGGTTTCTGATGTTATACAGCCATCTTATTGATTCAGGAAACTCGACTGATAATGGACTGTGGACCTCTGGCTACAGGTCAGCGGTTCAAAACCAAGTCAGATCAGAGAACAAATCTGGGCAGCGTGCAGAAGTCTAAAGATTGGGAAATACTAGGTCCATGAGTTTTCTACCGAACTTACTAGTGAAGCTACCAGCTAAAGCCAAAGACGAACACAATCTTCGTTTTGCAGAAGTGAAGAAGTTTGTCAGGTGGTAGCAACTTCTGGTACCATTTTTACAGTCCTAATGCACAATCATGAGTGATTCAGTGTTTACAGGGAAGTGGATAACACATCCCATAGTTCTCGGGAATATTGCCTCTGCGGACAAGGCTGAAGGCAACTTGTTTCATCCTGCTTTCTGTCCTCTAGCTCGCAGAGCTCTTCCTAGGGTGGTCCTGCAGAGCCTTGGTACCAAGTGGACCAGAGAAGAAATGTGCATAAGCTAGCAGAGCACCCTGCGACGGGTTAGTGCGAATCCAAGTCTATACGTTACCCCGCGCGCCTATGCCCTGCTCTCCTCCCCGGGACACTCTTCAGCACGCATAGCGCGGTGATTTGGAGCCATTGTAATTGTTTGCTTTCAATGGCATAGGAAATTTAGTCTGTTTAATCTGTGTTTCATTTGGTTGGCATCAAAGTGACTAGAGGGCTATTGGCTGGCACAATAAACGTTATATGAAAAACATGTTCTTGATGATTTATTATTAAGGACCAAGATTTTCTTTTATGACTAAAACTTGGCTTGTTGCTGGCTGGCTGGCGCATTCCCACAGCATGAGATGTGGGCTATCCTAAAAACCAGTTAGCTGGGCCTCTTAAATAAAACACATGCTTGTTAATGAACATCGTGATGATTTTGTAACATAGCTATAGCTCCAAAAATTGTAATTTAAGCAGTGGGCTTAAAAAAAAAAAAAAAAAAAAAAATGTCTAGGAACTGACATCCTCTCATAACAGATCCAAATTGTGCTGAGGCCAGAATTTCATCCTTGTTGTTCTGAGGAAACTCAGATCAGGACCTGACCCGCAGGTGCTGCCTACTTGCTTTCACAGGTGACCCAAAGAGAGCGGGATGTTGTCTGTTATGTATGGACTATGTAAAAACTTAGCTATATTTATCCAGTAGCACGAGGAAACTGGAGACCTGCTTCCCATCTGTCTGTTTTTTTGCCAAATCCTTAACATGATTAAAAATATTTTTTTTTAATGCAATCAGATGCTCTTTAGAAATAGGAATGTGTTTGAAGGCTCTCCATACTGGATAACTTCTGTGAAGCTATCTCTTTTTTTTTTTTTTCCTTTTTCTCCCTACTTTGCTTACAGTTAAGATTTAAAAATTGTGTCTTGCATATTGTTACTCTTCAAACTATTTGGAAAATATTGAGTTCTGGAGAAAGAAATGAGAAGTTATTGGCTTGGTTAGGGACTTACGAATTATTCAGCTTGCTTACTTTAAGGGAATACCCAGTTCACTCTAAATGCAACAAATATTTGAAATGGATTCAAGCTATTAATCAGAGAGCTTTTTCTCCACATGAATTTCAGATCTCTAACTTCAGTGCAATTAGAGGTTAACCTGATCCTTTTGTTTTAATACCAATCCAAAACAACATAGCACAACTCTTTGTAAAGCCAGTAAAAAAAAAAAAACAAACCCAATGCTAATAATATTCTGATCGCTTTGGTAAATCTCTGGTATTCATAACAATTGAGTATATCAAGTTCATATGTGGCATTAATTATACTTCATCATTACGGATCAAGAACAGCTGAAAAGGAAGGATTTACTGGGGTAATAGGTAATCTATGGAATATTTGTGAAAATTTGGCCACGTGTGCGTGGATTTTTGCACGTCATCTGAACGCTGGTCTGATTAAAGTAGCGTATGGTTCCGCAAACAAATTGCTAGGCGAAACTCTTTGTAAAAAGTTGATCTGATCACTGGTAATGTCCTTGAGACCCATTTTACCAAACTTGTCTTGTTGCCAAAATCCTCACTGGTGTAGGGGTTGTTTCTGTTTTATTTCTGCTTGCTTCGTTTATCCACGGGGTATGGGGGACGAGTGGTGAGCTGCTTTCCTTTTGTTACAACTTGGCGTGCAGTGTTTCAATCAAGGTGTCTTGCTTATACGCTACAGCCACATCAGGATGCATAACGCTATGATACGAATTTATTCTGGAAGAGAGTAATAAAAATGAATGTCAGCAGTGTCTGTGGACAATGAGCACTGGATCTCCAGCTAATCAGGTTATTTCAGACCAGTTAAGCACATTTCTGAATCCAATATTTGTTTGCATTTGTTTATGTGTTTCATTCTAAGATGCTCTGCGATGCTTTCATGATGTTAGAGAGTTTTGGAAGGGGTGGATAATTGACCTGTTTTGCAAAGAACACATCTGTTCACTAAATCAAATTAGAAAATGCTTAATCTATAATTTTTACTGTACGAGGACATAAAGGAAAGGAATGGTTTTGACTTGTAATGAAAAAGTTGAACTATTGAAATGTTTTGAGCTCTATGTAAATACGTAGAATAACTTTACATGGCATTTTTTATGCCATGTAAACTCCCTTCATTAAGAGCACTTTATTAGAAAGGAGAAAGGCGGAGGGCAAAATCGGCTAGGCATTTTAATTATCCCAAGTTTTTCCATGAGATTTCTCATCTTGTGGTGTGGGTGTTTTTCTTTAATAACCTCCCAAATACCTGTAAGGTCTGAAAGTGTAAAAACTCCCTGTAGGGTTACAGAAATCCATTCCAGTCTCACCTTTGGAAGTGAAAGGTCAGTGCAAAAACATTGACTTTTCATGCATGCCATAACCGAGACTTTTGCCTCGTCGTTCCTGTTTCTTGCTTTTGAACTAACGCATCCACTTCCATCTCCCGGATTTCCATGGTAGCTGAGCACTCCTGCTTAGGGTGGAAAGTGTTCGTAGATGTTTGTATGACAAGGCAAGTCACGTTAGGGTAAGAGATTGGTGCTTTCGAAGGTGTCCGCAGCTCTGTGCACCTGAGTGAGGTATATTCGTGACAGCTTCAAACTTTGCAATGCTGTACGTGTTGAGTTTCCAGCAGAAGCCAAGGGTTGAGAGGAATTAATCATTTTTTGAAAACTAGATTGCAAATATCTAGGATCGGATGTCTACAGTAGAGAGAAAGGAAAAAAAAAAAAAAGCCCACACCCCAAAAAACTTAACCCCCCCAAAAAAATAGCCTTTATTTTTCAGGTACGTGTTTCCCAGGCTATAAAAACCAGCGATTGTGTTCATTTTTTTGGAAGGATATTTCAACCTCTTTGAAATACTTGACTGAAAGATCCTGCTTCATTGTGAAATACTGGCAATTCCTGAAAATTCAGGGCTGTGGGAGAGTTGCTGCCCGTTATCTGGCTAATCTGGGCATATCATCACACTGTTCTTTTAATAGGTGTATTTGTGAAACCAGAATAAGGCTTGCGTGATCGCTTGTGATGATACATGATAGCCAGTTTCACAGCAAACTGTGACACTAAAGGATTGGAAAAAATCTTTCTAAGTTATACTGAGATTCTCACGAATCATCCTTTTGTCTGCCCCCAAAATGTGGGTGCCATTGCCTCGGTGCTGAACACTGCTGCGACTGTGTAGTCTCTGTTTCTCTACAAGAAGACAGAAACCATCTGGTCTGAAACACAGCCCCCTTTGAAAATACATATCCTATTATGTTAGCTCTGAAACAGTATGAGCAGCTATGCCTCTGAAGCGGAGATGGTATCTTAATATGTAGAAAACTTTTTTTTTAATCTCTTTTTTTTTTTTTTTTCTTTTGGTCCTGAATCTGCCTTGTAAAAGAAATTGCTCCCAAAGAGACTGGGAGTGCCGTGCTTGCAGGATGACTTATTCCCTTGCCTTGGAGGGGGGGGCGGCGGGTCCCCTGCGGTGCCCTGGGGACCATGCTCCTGTGGGTAACCCAATCCCTTCCTCCCCTCCGGTTTGGCCCCCTTCTCTTTTCATTTGTGCCAAGCGGCTCGGGCACAGGAGGGCAGCAGGCTGTGCGGCTTCTGGCCACCTGTACGCTCTTCCTCTTTCTCTCCCTCCTCCTCCTCCTCCTCCTCCCCCTCCCCGTAACTCACGAGGTCCTCGTTGCTCGTGTCCGTTTGCTTCTCTTATCAGAAAAAGCCACTGTGCTGCAAGAGACCTGGCCCAGGCATCTTCCGCAGCCCTGTGCTTTGAGAAAAGGTCAAACAGGCAACTAATCTGATTTGGTTTCTATTCAGTACTTGCAACTCCTTCAGCAAGGAAAGGAGGGGGGTGAGGCATGTGGACTGGTGGAGGGGAAGGTCCGTGGACCCTCTGCGATGCTGCAGTAAGCCTGGCGCTTCTCTGGCTGGGAAATATTCGCTTGTGATTTACTGCGACGAGAATTAGACTCACTTTAACTTTCCCCCCGCCTTCTGACTGGTATTCGTAGGACTAGCAAGTTACGCTGCTTTAAAAAAACCCAAATTAATGTGCTATAACTCCCCTTTAACAAGACAGTGAGCCGAATGGCTGTGCAAAGGTTGCTAAATGCAAATTTAGTGATATAATTAGGCCTTCGCTATTATTTTCCATTTTTAAAAAAGCCTAGGCTATTTTTTTTTTATACTTATTTGCCTTTTCAATCTAAAGGTGCAGGGTTTTGCTTAGCTTCTCTGGTAGGTCTTCTGATGATAGCAGATTTCTGAATTTTGTTTGATAAATCGGTCACTGTACTGCTTGGGAAGCTGATGTTCTCAACTGCGCAGAGCTTAAAATAACCCAAAAAAACCCCCAAAAAACCAACCTCAACGAGCACAACAACTCAAACCCCTCACATTGAGTCCTTCATTTGGTTAGGACAGGCAGCTCAAGAGCAGCCCTCGTGCTTCTTCCCGCTGAGGACGTGAAGTGCGCGCAGCCAGTGCCATAGACTAGGTAACCATTATGTTTAAGTCAACACAAGAACACGCTAGGAATGTTGCTGATGCTTTAAGAATGCACCCAATTAATTTAAAAGTAGTTCTGTGGGTATTATTCGCTAAACTAATCCTGAAAGCAATTGCTGTTTTCTTTTTGGAGGAGATAAAAACAAAGCAGAGCTGCTCTGTTTAGGTGGGAGAGCTGCCTGATTTTCAGGGCAGGTAAGGTAGATTAATAACAGCCCACTCATAAGAAGGTTTCAGATCTTACTGTCAGAGGGTAATAATTAATGATCAAATGTTAATGGAGATGCTGGGCTGTTGATGCCATTAATTCAGCTCAGTGGAGCCAGTCCTGCCCAGGACCTGCCACAGCTGTCACTGCATTCACTTAATTATTCCAGCGCCTTCAGGCTCTTTTTCCCTTTTTCCTGCTAACTGCAGGACAGTATGTTTCCACTGAAGCAGAATTATGAAGAACACCCCGCTTCCCAGGCACTGCCCGGCCGGCTCTGCGCACAAACCTACAGGCATCAAAGATGACCACGAAGTTAAACAAATAACCTTCACCCTCTCCTCCACGAAGTCTGGTTTTATGCAGAAGTGGGACAGTTAAAAATAGCTGGGAAGGAGCTCGGGATGGGAACAGTGGGGATTTGGGAGCGGCAGAGGGCTGCAGGTCTGGAGGTGTCTGGGCATGGTCGCCTGAGTGCATCGTCAACATCTGGGATCCCCCATTGGGTTTGGGGGCCCGAAGTGCTGGTCCATACTGGTAGTTAGTTTTAGTATTCCTGTGTACTGGTAGGTAGTTCTTACCAGTTTAGCCATTCCTACCTGCTGGTAGGTAGCTTTGATATTCCCGAGGACCATCACGACGCAGCATCAACCAATTCTTGGCTGGAGATGAACGTTAAATAGGGCAAGAATAACTAAAAGCTAGTATAGTCCAAAACTTTGGAGATTACTAATCCTCAGAGCGACAGTCAAGGGCAGAGAATCTCAGACTAGGGATGAAAACTTAATTGGTTAAAAGAACATTATCATCAGACTTCAGGATGGAGAAACTGGAGTTTTTTCCATGTTTAACTCTGCACAGTCCTGCTGCAACTTGAGAAAAATCCTAATCCAATCTTTCAGCAATGTTGCAAACTGCCTTTTTAATGCCTTGGCTCTTTTTCTGATGCAAACCCCTGATATTTCTCCCAATTCTTCTTAAAGGACATGCTAATGACTTTAATTGCCCTGCCTTTGCCCCCCGCCCCCCCCCAAAAAAAAAAAAAAAAAAAAAAAAAGAAAGGGGTTTTTTGTTTAATTTCCAGTTCTGAGGAGTGCTGCATTTAAAAACCAGTCCAGTATGTCTTGAGCTGCGAGGCTGGAATGCTTCTTGACTCGCTTCCAAACTGAAGTGCTTAAAAAAATGTGAAGCACTACAACAATTTTAAATCACTCTATACACTGCACATGGTGATTTAAAATAATTGAAGCTCTTCAAATTTTTATATGCCCTTGAATTTGGAAGTGATCAAGGTTCTGAGCATGTGCAGTACACAATGATTTAAAATTATTAGAGCTCTTCAAATTTATCATAAGTGTTTCAGCTTGGAAGTGATAGGGAATCTGGACTTCAGCAGTGTAAAGTGATTTAAAATTATCAGAGCACTACAGATGTTTTATAGGTGCTTTAATTTGGAACCGATCTCGGTTCTGGACTATAGCAATGTATAGCATATTACTTTTAAAATCACTGAAGCGGTTTCATATTTTTCCAAACCCGTTTTCTTAAAGTCAAACATCTTTAATAATTTTAAAATACATTACGTTGCAAGTGGCACCCTTTTAATAGAATATTTTGCACTTCGTAATGATAGCAGAAATGATCGCCGTTTGGTTGCAATTTGCTTCTGTGACTTTTTTTTAAAGGATCAAAGGTTCACGTACAGATGCTTATGGCTTCACCTTTCCAACACATCTGCTGTGAACGCTGTGCAAACCTCGGGCTGGAGATTCGCACAAAACTTCTGTGCCCACAGCCCAGGAGGAACGCGGGTTCTGTCCGTGTGTGCGCAAATTAGGGAATAGCATGTGTAAATGGGTATTTAGCCCTGGAATTACCCAGTTTGGGGGTGCAAATGCCCATCTGCTGGTCCTAATTTTACCAGGACAATTCTGGTATGTCTCTTGGTGATTTTTTTTTTCTTAAATATTTTAGGCCATTTTAAGGAAACAAGGATGAAATGTTCTTGCATAACAAATAAAAGCTGAAATGCAAAAATAGGACTTTTTCTTAAGTATTATTACCGAAGTCAATGAGATCGAGGAGTGGGGACTATACTATTACCTCGAAGCAACATAAGCTTATTTTAAAGTAAAAATATTCCCTAAAATATATTTAGAAATGTGTTTGAAGCTGTAAGTATAAGGTTTAAATGCTTGGAAGAATATACTTAAACATCCCCCACTGTTTGGTCCTGAAGTTCTTGTGTAATGCTTTTGTGTAACTTCTAGTCACGTTTACGCTGGAGCTGAGTCTTTGGTGCTGGGATGAAGATAGGCTTTCTGGTTACATCCATATTTCACCTCTGAATCCCGCAGGACATGTGCTGTATGTTACGAGGAGGCGGCCTCCTACGATGTTCTCATAGACCCAGCTAAACTTTTCTTATGTGTAAATTAAAAAGCCAAAAGCCTGGGTAAGGGCAACTGGATTTCAGGCTAAGTTCATGCTTGTGCAGGTGACCTCATGTCAGCTACCTTTTTCTTTGGGATAGCTGTTGGCAGCACTTCTGAAGATGTTTTTGTTGTGAGGGCCATGAATATGGAGGATATGGTGCAGACTTTGAAGGACAAATCACTCGCTAGGTGCCATGCATGTGGCTAGTTGGGATGGTGACCTGAGGGGCTTGGGTGCTGGCTACCTGCAGTCATCCTTGGCGAAAGCCGGTTGGATTGAGGCAGGACCATAGCAGTTTTGGAAAGTGAAGGCATGGACTTGATTCGATGTTTGTCCTGGTGCAAACAGCGCTGTTGACCTCCAGCATCGCTAGGCTGCTGGGGGTGGGAGTCTGGAGGGGTTCCGTAGTGCCCAGATCTTTTCATAGCTCTTGGCTCTGGCCTTAAGGAGATGTATTGTGTGGCGGGTTACATGAGAAGCCTTGTTTGTTGAAGATGCGATACATATTTCTAGAAAATGGATCACACAGCAACTAGAGCGCTGTGACTTTAGCATGGCGAGTGCTCACTGAATGGTCCTTGTCCCCTTCCTGCCCCCCAAATGTTCCCTGATTTTTATTTAAGGCTACAGTCACAGAGTTAAAATCTCAGTGTTTTCCCACTGACTTTCCGTTCTTGGCAAATATTTTAGTTTTGATTAAAGGGGAAGGAATAAAAGTAGATTAAATGAAAATTAACTTACACACTCACAGAAAAGAACAACCTCCATTTGAATTAGAAATTTCTAACGCAGAGGAGTTGTTTGACCTGTGCTCTACTTCTCTGACTCTCCAAGTCACTGTGAGAGTAGAAATTTAACAGGATTAGGAATAAAAGATTCTAATAATAGCAAGTATTTTACATTTAGGATTATGATGGAAGATACCATCATTAACCTTAGCCCTAGGACTTGTTCTAACACCATTAACATCCTGACCTAGAGCTTAACACCATCCTATTTTCCGTGGTTGGTGGAATACTTGGCTTTGTCTTAAATTTTCTTTTTCTTATTAAAAAAGCAAGTCTAACAGTTTGTGTTTGTTTAAAGTTTTAAGGTCTTTCTCTTTTGATGTTTCTCTCTTGGGATAAGAAGCTTATGATGAGAAAGGGGGAACAGTAGTCATCATTTTCAGGTTTAGGCAAGGGATATTTAAATGCAGGAGGTTTAGCTAGGTGGCCTATTTCTGTTGCAGATCAATGGTGTTGAGCGCTTGACTGCCCTTTGTACTTTGAAAATCTCTTGCTAGATGCGTGAAGTCAGGAGCATAAAACCGTACATGGGCAGCAAAGTAATTTGCTTTATATTAAAAAGTCCAGTGTACTTGAAGTTTCCAAAATATCTGACTTGGGTTTGACTAACTATGGATTTTGGAGCCAAGCCAATGTTTTGGGTTGGGTGGAGTTCCATTTCAGTTTTGGTTTAATTTTGCGGGTAAAAGCTGAACCCAGTCACGTGGACTCAGGCTCCATTTGCTCTGGTGCTACGGCCTCTCAATCTGCTTTTAAGGGGTAAGAAAGTTGGGGGGGTTCTGCATGTGTGTGTGGTGTGTGGAAGCCATAGTACGGTAATGCAGTGTATTCATCTGCTGTATTCTACAGCATCTCTCAGGTATCATTTCTGATAAAAAAATTAGTATTAATTTTTAGTAGGTGTTGGTAGATAAATGGAATGGTTTAAGAGAAGGTTGTGTAATTTATGCTCTATCGCTAATTCAGCATCTCAAAACTACAAATTTAAGAAAAGTTATTTACTATGTTCATCGATATCAAGAAAATTTAAGAGTCATATTTGTAATAATACTCTTGTACTTTTCCACTGATTGCTGAGTTTGACATAGCAGGACTATTAAGTCTCTTTCTGGCAGAAGTTTTTAGGACTACTTCAATGGCACCAAGCGCCAAGATTTTATTTCCTACCTGAAATGTAGTGCCACAGAGCAGCATAGTGTCCTCTCTTCCTCGCTTCTGGCAAGCGGTAGCTCAGAGATAAAAGATGCTCTTACAAGTTAGACCCATCATACACGATACACTCAGTCTTGTTCCACATCGTTATCTATTATGGACCACGTTCGCAACTGCTTGACTCGGTCTAAGTCAACCCGTGTTTGAAGCAATATGAATTCGTGCAAGTTAAGAACCCAGCTCTACACAGTGTCCTTTTGTTGATCTTTAGGAATTGCTACAAAGATTATTTTGTTAACCTCAAAATTATTGGCTGCATACTTTGGGCTTTTTTTTTGTTGTTGTTGGAGGGGGAGGTTGACCCCTTTCTCCCTACCTTGTGAGTACAGCGATGAGAGTTGCTGGAACAGGATAGTAACTCTTCAGGCATATAATGGTGCGAATAACGTGTACTTTAAACTAGATCCTACACTGAAAGCATGCAAAAGGATTTTTAATACACAGATCATCTTTGATGGAAATTGTCAAAAAAATAGTGAAAAATCAGCTCCTCCCCCGCCTCCGTAGTCCCACTCTATGTTCAAAGCGTATAAGAAATTACTGTTTTTAAGAAACAGAAAAGTGAGAAACTGTTGCAGCATAAAGTGAACTATGATATATTGACAGTACAAATCCTTAATTAGGGTTTTTTTTAAAGTTGATGGAACTTAGATTTTTCTAATTAATTTTTTGTCTGTTCAAAGAACTTGATCTCTTTTCCAGTTGAAAGGATGCATTACTTGGCCATTTTTTTTTTTAAACAAAAAAGATAGAATCCTAAAGTAATATGAGGTACATTTTTTTTTTTTTTTTATTTGCAGCGGTAACAGATTTGCACTTTTAATTTGACTGTGTTAAATGTTATGGAAGAAGCAGGTCACATTAGGGTGAACTGTCTTTATTGTTATCCTAATACGTTTAAAGGGAGACATTCAAGTCACACTAATTTGTGTGATAATAACACCCTCATCTGGGCGGTCCCAAGCCAAGGAAATCACTTCATCTCATTCAGCCTTTTGCTGAGTTATATTACATGTATTACCATGCATTAGTACACTATGTAAATTTGCTGTCCTTTGAATGACAGTTTATTATAGTGGCGCTGGCTAGTGCCTCGTAGGTAGGGTTGTGTAGGCATCTTAAAGCAGGTTTTCTTCTTCAAAATATGCATATTTTTTGAATTTGAAACGTGGAAAGTAATTATATGAAAATGGCAATTTTTCCACTGGGGGGAAAACTGTCAGTTGCTATTAAGAGGACTCCAAAGATCTGTGACAATTAGTTTTGTTTTCCAAGTTGAGCTCTGTTTCGAGTTGGTCTCAGTCGCAAATCACATGCGGTGGTTTGGGTTCCCTGAGCGAAGGAATCGGGCGAGTGAGGAAATTCAGTCGCTAGAGCCATTTTGGCTCGGTCTTTTTGCCCAGTGAATGAGTAGTTTCCTACGCGGATGGGGAGCAGCAGCTCCATCCTTGCAAGTGTGTGCTCACAGTACGTACGGAGGCGAGTCACTGAAGTTTCTCTTGAAAGTCCACCTGAGTAAGGCTTTTGCCAGCTGCTTCATCCTAATGTACAGAAAAATGGTGCAATGGTAATGGGCAGCGTGGTGGTGCTTCTCCTCCTTGGGACCATCTGGCTGGAAATACCTGTAGTTCAGGTAACTGTGGCACACCTGGAAAACTACTACAGTTAATGTATTTCTGGCAAAGCATTTCCACCTGGTTTAGCAGGGCTTTCTCATGGACTGAATTATTATGAGATGAAGAGAGTGTATTTTACTCAGTTTGGTCTGTGGTGGGTTTTATTTTCTTTTTTTTCCCCCAATGTGATTTTTTTGTAAATGAAAACTTGGAAGGACACTTGCCATTGTATTTCCATGGGAAACTCCAAATCAGTTCTGTAGGTTAATTTATTAAAAACAAACAAAATCATTTAAAAAAAAAAAAAAAAAAAAAAAAACCACCAAAAAAAAACCCTAACCCCCTTCCCACCCTGGAAGCTTAACATTTAAAAATTGATGCTCCAAAAAATGTATATTAAATTATTCTTTGGTGGAACTTAAG
>VYZW01006725.1:325885-347343 GCA_013401315.1 Balaeniceps rex
TTTTTTTTTTTTTTTTTAATATTACGGTACTGATTAAACAGCCCTATGTAGAGCCTTTAAGACTGCCAAGAATCTGGAGGTCCATGCTGTTGTGCTACCAGCGTTGGGCTGTGTGTTGGGGTGTGCTCGTTTATTTTTGTGAAAAGGAGGGGGCAAATGAAAATGTGTGCAGCACTTGGGCTCCGAACTCGGAGACTAAAGATGTATTTCAGTGGGAAATGGCATACTGGTACCTGAGCCTGTGGCCATGGTGGGAAGATGCTGGCCTGTGGACTTGTGGTTATGTCAGGCCGCTGTTGTGGGTTGCTGCCTTCATGCAAAAACTCTGGCAAAATATCAGATTATAGAATAATTCTGTTGTCATTTTTAAAGACTTTAGATGAGCTGGGTCATGGGCTGATCGGATGAGTCACAAAAGAAAAATGTTCTTTCTGCGTGTCTGAGAATGAGCAGAAAAAGAGTTTTCTAGCATGACTTTTGTGATGGGAGAGCTGTGGAGTCAAACTCCAGGACAACTAGAAGACTTTCCAGGGATGAGTAGACACCTTTTTGTTGCTGGATTAGCAAGCTGTAGGTAACACCGGAGCCACTTCTCACCGCGCCAAAATCGGTCGTTGACATGACTTACCCATTTGCTGGCCAAGGAGATGGCTTCAAATATTTCTGGCTGCTTAGTGAGGGATCGGTGAGGCTCTTACAGCACACTATGGTGGAGTATAGGCATGAATAAGAAAATAAAACTATAAAAAAATCGTCTCTTAACTAGAACTGAAAAATAATTTTATCAAATCATTCAAGAGCGGGAAGGATCTCTTACAAGTCTGTAGAAGTCTTTTGAAATATTATTTCCTGTACACTCAGTAGAACAATCTGGTAAAACGAAAAGATGATTATGCACATAATTTAGGAAAGAGAGAAAAACTGGGATATTTCAAGCAAAATGGAAAGGTTTGTATTAGTCAATCATGAAAAGAGAAACTCCTGAACTTGCATTTATACATTTACATGAACTAATTTTGTGGAAACACCACTTTCAATTTCTAGACCCTTAACAGGAAAATTGGGAAACTTGGAAAAAGTGATCGCCTGATGGTAGTTAATTTTTAGAGCTAGCTAAAGTTCACTTGCCAAGAATTTCCACAGCCCACGGATGATAAAGAGACTTTCTGCCCAGGTGACTCCCAGTAGTACAAGACTGGATGCAAAAATCATCTCATGAAATATCCCACGTACATGCAGAAAAGTGAAAACCTGGGTAGGTTCTGATTGCTTTTTACAGTTTGTGATGTGAAACGAGGCTTTTGGCAAAGAAACCATCCATGAATTTTAAAGGGCTAGAGAACCTGTGCTACTGGTCCTGCATTTCCAGTCTTCGGTTTGCCGTGTTGTCCCCTCTTGTGCTTGGCTTGCGCTGTAGAAATGGCTTCTGTCTCCTGTGCTGGCTGTGATATTTTATTATCAGAGCTTCAGTGATTTAAATAAAATCACACACATGTCATGTTATCATACACGCAAAAAATACTGCTGGTTGCCCTTACCTTGCGTCTGCCTGGGGTCGCTAGAGGAGTGAGGCTCACGGGTTTAAACCCTTCGGTGCTTAGGCACATGCCTGAGGTCTTAAACGTGTCGCTTGTTCTGCTGCTCCTCTGTTATTTAATGGGAGCCATAGGGGATTACGCAGCTTTCAGACCAGTGCAAGCATCCGGGCTTGCGTAGAGGGAGGTGCAACAAACCCACGAAAGCTGCGTACGTCTTTCTGCTGCAAAGGTATCACCAGTATGTAAGAAATTGTCTCTATGTATGGGAAATAATAACAGTGTAAGGTAACTAAATTGAAGTTCAGCTGCTGCTATAACTGAATTTTCCAGTTAGTAAATTGCAATGAGATGTGCGAGGTCGTAAATCCTCCTTAGCTCAGGTCAGCCCTGCAAGGGGAGCCGCAGCCGGACCCTCAGCCAGGACCAAAGCGAAGCCCCGCTCGCAGCACTGCGACGAGCCTGGCTTCTCCTCTTCTCGAGAGGTCAGATCCCTACCCCAAACATATGTGCGCTTTTCTTGAGCAAATTTTGTTGACGTCTGTTTGCTAAACGAATGTCGTCCTAGATACACAAACTGTTGCATGCTTTTAAAGCAAACCCAGTTTGGTGCTGATGATTCACTCCACGCAGCTCTGCCTAGGCACAGTGATTCTCTTCTGATTTATTTTTTTTTTTCCTTTCTTTCTTTTTTTTTTTTCCCCCATGAAATTTCATTTCCTGACAGTTAAAATATTTCTGAGCTGTATTGTTTTCAGTGGGGACTCCCTCTTTTTCTAACATGCTCAAGTATGATATTTAGTTAGTGGCTTGGTATGTTGGAGATGAAGATTTAAATTTATGTTTTTCCTTAACTTGGAAGTTGGTAATGAAAAAAATGCACTCTACATCTAAAAGGATGGCTCTTGATCTGGGTGTGTGTTATTTGAGGGCCCTTATACTATTTGCATAGAAGAACTGAGGATTTTGAATCTTGGAAAAATAAAAATAAAATCAAAATGTGACAGCTTTCTCAGCTTTTTTTTTTAATGATCGGAAGTTTTGTTTTGTTTCCGGTCAAAAGCCATTTTGAGATGATGTAAACTGCTGTAAAGGGAAATTCATTCCAGAGATCTATTCTTGGATCCTACTGCAAGTTCAGGATTATGTGAGGACTTTGCATTTGTATCTGAACTTGAAGTATTGGTGTTCCAGCAAGGCACTGATGGGGAACGCTGTCACTCTTCGGATAGAATTTTTTCACAAGGCCATTGTCACTGCTGCTTTTGCTCGGCTTTGGTATCCATATGGGAGGTAATACAGTTCACAAATAATTCGATTTCTAGAGGAATCATAGAATCACAGAATCATTTGGTTGGAAAAGACCTTTAAGATCATCGAGTCCAACCGTACCTGTCCACCACTAAACCATGTCCCTAAGCGCCTCGTCTGCCTGGCTTTTAAATACCTCCAGGGATGGGGACTCCACCACTTCCCTGGGCAGCCTCTTCCAGTGCTTGACAACCCTCTCCGTGAAGAAGTTTTTCCTAATATCCAATTTAAACCTCCCCTGGCGCAACTCGAGGCCATTGCCTCTCGTCCTATCACTTTCTACTTGGGCGAAATGAAGGCTACAGAGAAAATTTTGGTGTCCTGATTTCACATTTTGGATTATTTTTGACTTCTCTCTCTCTCTCTCTCTCTGAAATTGCTAATAACAGATGCTTGAATTCTAGTCAAGTGAAAAATTCCAATTGATTTCAAAAGAAGTTGGACTGGATCCTAGCATCAGTTTGGCACCTACGAAAATACAAACATATGCAAGGGCTTCACTTTCATCTGCACTCAAAAATAATATTAAAAAAAAAATTTTGCAGCAAAATTTTGAAATTACTTGTTTAGAAGAAAAATCTTCAAAATTTACAGATATTTCTGATAGGAAATTTCAGATATTGCTTAACAGCTTTGAATGCAAACTTGAATATAAAGGCCATATTGTCTATTTGTCAAAGGAATGGCCTTTGATCTCACCGTCCCACTTCTTGTGGGTTTTGTATTCAGTAATCCTTGGTTCTGAAGATACCATACTTTGGCTCGGGATTCCCGTGTATATGTTTGATTTGGGTTTACTCTTGGGGTGTTCTGTTCTAGTTGGGCTCCAGCATATGGTTTGATTTTAAGTTAAATGACACCATTTCTTACATATGCACATTACTCATTCACCATGCAAGTTCAATAAAATTATGGCATCTTTTACTTTTTTATTTAAAGCTGACAAAGAAGTCATACTTAAAACCAATCTAGGAAATTACTTCATTGTCAAAATTATTTCCTCTGATCATTTCCATGCTTTAATTTTATATTATTCTTTCTGTAGCTGTGGTGGAGGACTTTTACCACTGGAATGAATGGGAAAATGACATCATAGTAAAATGTCATGTTTTTTCAGCTCTTAAATGGCTGAACTACAATTAATCAAAATTGGTGTGATTTTTATGAAGTGGTATGACCAATAATTTAGGATTTTAACTGGTACCTGAAATGTCTTTTCTTTTTAAGGCATAAACATTTAGAAATAACGCTTTTTTCTTTTTAAAGAACAACACAAAAATAATTTTGTTATGCACCGCTAACATTGAGCGTAGCCTGTACGGTCTGAAATGGTAAATATAACACGGTTAAAAGATGCTTATTTTTCTTTGCGCTATCCGAGAGGATGTTGTGCGTAACTCTTTGCAAAGGATAGCTTGTTTCATTTTAAGTTGCACTAAGCAGTGTACGGGATGGCAGCCTGCCAATTAGTGATCCATTTTCTCAGAAACCTAGTTTGAGGCCAAGCCAACCAGTCACATACATCTTATCTTCAGCATCATAGTGCAGTCTCGTAATTCGTGCAAAATTATGTTTGACGTTAAATTATAAACCCTTAGTGTAATAAAAAAAAAAATAAATAACCTTAAAAGCAAATTAAAAATTATGTTTTCACTGGAGCAGGTTATAAGCCCGCTAGAAATGTGATCTGTAGTCATCAGTCTACGGGCAAAATTCCATTTCTCAACGTTTGGGTTTTTTTTCCACCCCCCCCTTTACTGAGCAAAAAAAGCTGCAATTCAGAAAATTAAGTTTAGTTAGTACAGGGATATCTTTTTTTTTTTTTTCTCCTTTAAGGTGATGGCTAAGACCTTTTTCTTTAATGAAAACAGAAAAGTCAGATGCGATGCAGGAGGGTGCATCTCTGCCACATCCCTGCTTTTCATGAAGGGTTTAGTTTTTTATTTGAAAAAGGGACTTTTCAAATGGTGAAGAGGTAAAGCGAGTGCTGTCCCACATCCAGCATCTTGTAGTGTGACCCACTGTGGTGGTTCAGCATCACCAGCTGTGGGTTTTGGGAGGCAAAGCTTCCTCGTACCCTGGAGAGGTGATGTAGAACCCTGCTTCTTAATGTCTCTTAAAGGCTCACAGATAACTTGATTTGTAGTGGCTTAGAAAGATCTACTTTCAACCAGTCTGTCTTCTCTAACTGGGGGGATGAAAACTTTTTTTTTTTAATTTTTTTTTTTTTATGTGAACTTTGGTAAATTACTGCTGGGTACTTAATGACATCCTTACGCACACATAACATTATTTTTGCACCTAGCCTCAAAAATGTGATTTCCGACAGAATTGTGGAGGACTATTTATCTTCAGAAATACTTTAAAACAAGGAAGACTTCTACCAAACAACTTTCAACTCTCCCCACATAGCTGAAATCCTCGGCCAAGTTTGACCATTTACTGGTTTGCCTGCATCATCTGTCAGAATGAGTTCATGAGGCTGACAGTATTAAAATCTTGGTGATGTTTCTGTACATAATTTTACAAATGTTGGCCATGTAAGTAAAAAAGATAATTAGTGAGAATATTTCTGAACAGCCTAAGATTGTTTGCATGTAAAATTCTGCTCATTAACTGGAATTCAAGCTTCAGTGAAAATGGTTTTAGGAATACTTCAGTGCCCAAACATATGAAAATTCATTCAAAATCACTTAACGTCTGACTTTAACTTGCTTTGCAGAGTGGACTTCACCTTAAACTCACAGCCTAGATAATTACTTAACACCTCTAAGCTCATACTTATCACCACCTATTCACAAAGCCAGTGAGATGTTCATGTTCATTTAGTGGTATAATGGACTGAAAAGAGCCATATTCATGTTTAATTTGGATATTATCTCCTTCTTCACGTGCCCTAGGATACCTAGATTGGGAGTTTGTTTCATCAACCCAGCTCGGCCCATTGCTCTCTTCTCCTTGCCTGGTTGTTTCCACCATTCCCAAATGAAGACCGTGGCTTGGGATAAGCTCCGTTCCCCAGTGACAGGCATGGGACAGCGTAGGTTTTCATGGTAATGGTGTTTCTGAGCCCATGTCTCTGCCTTCGCGAGGTAACACACGCTACTGCGCTGCATCCAAGATAAGACTTCAAAGCGATTGCCAGGTAACTCCAAAGGCTTTCATATCTTCTAGTGCCAAATTAATTCTAGCATTGGAAATTAATTTCCTAGAGTGTTTGGGGAAGGAAGAGGTGAATTAATTACTGTGGGCACCATGATACCATCCAAAGTCTACAGTTAGTCATTGGTTCAGATTAGCATGACACCAGTTGTAATTGGGTTCCGCTTCTTTATCATTCAAGAGCTCTTTTACATGACAACGGGATATATGCATCTCCAAGGGATACCTTTGGCACTTCCACCACTCTCATTTCTTTGCACACCCTTGTTCATTATTGAATCTTGGAACCAAAGCAGGATATGGGGAGGTCTGTCCGTCTGCTTTATTTCACCTAAGCAAACTCTACGCTCCCTTGTTAGCACAGGAAGCATTTACAAAAGTTGTTTAAAGAGCAATTGCTCTTCTTCACCGGGGATGCTAGTCTTCGCTCTGAATTTAAATCAGGTCCGTGACGTAGAAGGGAAATGTAAGGCTTCTGAGATGTGTTTATGAGCCGAGCACTGGTGATGGGCTTCACGGCGCCTCGGCAGGAGGAGATCTCGTCCGACTGGCTGTATGTTTAGGCAACTAAATAGCCCCATATTTCTCTCCATCATTAAAATTGTGTACAGAAGACAGAATTAGGAGGTTTAAAAACACATAATGTAAATAAGTTCTGAATGCTGTCAAGTAAATGTAACAGTATTGCTGAAACTGGAGATCCTAGAGCCATATTTGTGAGGAAAGCAAGTCCTGTGTCTATGGGAAAGAATTTAAAGAATACAGATTGTAGGTCAACAAGTGGTGTCCTCATTGCCTGTACTTGTTTTTATTGTTGCCGTTACTTTTCCTGTGTGTTTTGGTATGAAGTCTCATTCTCTTTATCTGCCTTGACAGATGGAATCAGTAAATGTTACATTATCAATTTTTGTCTAAAAATGTCTTCCACTCATAGCACATTTATATCGTGTCATAATAGCTCTTTGTACCAAAGCACTGAGAGCTGGGAAAATCCTAGCTAGTGAGTAAGCTTGCATTTTTAAAGTAGTAAAAAAGTTCTTTGTTCTACAGCATCCTATTTTTAGAGTGAACTTAATTAAAGTGAGTAAGGAATTTCAAAATCTGGAATAGGAAAAAAATGGGTCATTATTAATTACTATGTATATAATAAATCCAGGGGCTGTGGTCTTTCTTCACAATGCATGTATGTCTTTTCCTTCCTCACAGGCATTTTTCATTACCAAATGACTCTACTTCCCTTCTCTAAGGCCCTGGTTTAGCAACTTACTGAACTGAGTATCTAGCGTGTAAGCAGACGAGGAGGACTTTTTGGGGGTTCTTTTTAGACGTTGTCAAGAGCATTTCCATGCTGAATTAAGCATAACGCCCTGTTGCAATGCAGTTTCACTAATGCATCTCTGTAGCTGTTTTTCCTCCTCCCAGTCCTTCAACACCTTCTCCCTTTCACCTGCTCCCTGTCAGTCTGCAGTTGAGGAACGTGCATTTCTGTAAAAGGGAAGGTAAAGTTCTCAGGACCACAGAGAATATTAATGTCCCCAGCTCATATTATTTGCAAGTGGCGTTCATATTTCCTAATCAATATAATTCAGCTTGGTTTCCTCTCTCCGCCCCCTTTTTCTCCCTCTGACTCTTTTTCAGTGTCAGCATTCCTCTTGTCAACCACTTTTTCTTTCCTGTTTTCTTTCTCCCCATCACCCCCAGCTCCTGCGCCTCCCTTGTGACCTCTCCGAATTGGTTTCTTTCCCGTAGATACTTGATCTTATTCTGAGTTCCCTCCTGCTAAATTGCCACCACTGCTGCTGCCATGCATGTAAAACAATGTGCTCTGGGGTCAGGCAGGACAAAACTGGCCTGTCGGTGTCATCTGGGCTCCCCCTTGCTTCCGAGTCCCTGGGAAGAAAGTGCCCAGGTAAAGCAATGTAGAATTGCCTTGATGCAAACAGCTCATCTGCAATTCCTGGGCTTGGAGTATCAAATATGATCTTTTCCAAATATACCGTGCTTTCTACTCCTGTGTGAGACAAAAACACTGAAGAAAGTTGGATTTTTGAAATTTTTTTTTTAAATAGTTCCTAACTAGAAAACGAAAATGCGTTTCTACATTTTTAGCTAGTTTTAAAAGCTCAAGGTTTGATTACCACTTCTTTTGAGAAATGGGGAAACACTGGGACATGAGCGGTTCTTCTCTCCCCTTCTCTCAAACTTGTCTGCATACTTCAGTTAGAGTTTAGTAATGTTTGAGCTTTCCACAAAGATTTCCTAAATCATTTGTTTTAACTATGCCATTTAGGTAAGAGATTACCATTATGATTCTTCTGGTTATACAGGGATTGCTAAACTGCCAGGGCTGGACTGGTTTGTGCTATTCAAGATCCTGTTTTTACACTCATAATTCTAGGATTATTCCCTGTGACATCCTGTCAAATGACTCCAGTTTGGACTCTTGTAAATTATGCCCCTTGGGTTTCTCTGAGTGCCTACAAATAGACAGGAAATGTTCAGCAGCGATTAAAGCCCATCAATATACTCTGTCAAGTAGCTGCCGTATTTAAAACTACAGGTGGGTAGATCTTAGCAGTGGAAAAATTGGCTAAGTAAACTAATTATGATGTTTATTTTCAGGCTAGATAAGAGGACTATAAATACAATACCTATTTATTCAATACAATGCATTTATAAGAATGAAAAACAAAATAAAGAACAAATAACTCCTAGTAGAGTTTGTAGTTTGCCTCGTAAAACTCCAGTTTATTTTAATTGGGTGTGTTAGTTACTATACGACTACTAAAGTGTAAAAGTAAGTACGAAAAGAAAGACAAGAAAATTTTACTGCAGTCCAGCATTAGTTTTTTTCACTTGACTGTTGGTTTTTCCATATGTGACGTGCAGTTGTAATGGAATAACGAGTAGAGAGATTATTGCCAGCTTTTCAGTAACAGGTGAAGGGTAATTCCTTCATAGGCCAAAATTTCTCTCGGTGGTGAATATCGGTCTTGAACTCTTGATTTGAGTCTTTGAGTTTGTAACTGACAACTTCTCAGAAAGGACTTTTAATCTGCTCTTACGTGGTGTTAGAAGGAATTTTTCTGAAGTTACCCATGGAGAGCAACTAACTGTTGAGGGGCAATAAAAAAGAAAAAAAAAAAAAAAAATCTTGGAACTGGTTCATTTTCCTTCCAAAAATGTGCACAAATCTCTTGAATAGATCCAGTGTTGAAGGTTGTGCTTTGCATATGCAATAACGCAACCTGCCAACCCATCAACAGGTACGTTGCATACTCTAACGAAGTGCATTAGTTTAAGAATTTTTGTGTCATGGTGGCAGATTCTTGTTTGCTTGGTTCTTCATGGGTGAAGTGTAACTCCGTAAATCTACAGCGGTGGTGGTGGGGTCTCAAGGAAGATAATTTTCTGAATTAAAAAGACTACCTCAGGGGCAAAGGTCTTTTGTTCACTTGTCTCTGCTTTTGGATCAAGGGGCGAGCAACTTATTTTGAAAAAAACCTCTCTTTGCTTTGAATGGTCTGCCCAGGAATGAGTTAGCCACAGCCCTGCCTGCCTCTTGTTGTGTTGTTTCTCGCTTTGGAGATTTGAACACAAAAGGAAAGGTGCTTGAGAAGTAAAACCTTGGTTGTATTTCAGGTTTCTAGAGCCTGCTGCAACCCCTTACAGCAATGTGTGCCACCCCTCTGCTAGAATGATGTTGGGTTAGACATGAAGCCAGCACTGTGTTCAGGGCTCTTTACTGATTGACTTCCAAACCCCCAGATTTTCGAACTGCTCTTAGTGGGGTTCTTTTTGGCGGACAAAAAGAAAGTGAGTGTAGCCAAGTTTTAAAACTGGAGTCAAATTTCAAAAGTCTTTAATTTCAAGGGATGTGACTTCAGGTGCTGGTTTATTTTAGAGATAGTGGCTGGTGACAGGCAAGATTTAGATCTGTAGTCACTCAGAGTCCTAAATTTTGGACTCAGGGCTCAGATTTGGTCTGGTAGTTTAGACCTCTCTTTCTTTTTTTTTTTTCTTTTCCCATTTCTTATACGTGCATAAAACTTCTGAATGTTTTACTAAAGCCCATACACATGCCATAAATACCTGCTGCAGACGTTCCCTGCTGCCTGTAGACGCCAATATTAAGCTTGCCAACCTATTACTCCCATCTAGGCTTCATGATGACTGCTCAGATACATTTAATTAAAATGATAGACTAGAGTTCAACCAAGAAGTGTTGAGATAATGTCATTCCATAAGGGAACAAACAAGATTAAAATCCAGAAGGGACTCTCCTCCCTTTCCCATTTCTCCAGAATTACCATCAGCCATGAGATTATCTTAAGGGTTTCATGTAGATGCATAAGCCAAAAGCGTGCCATGAACACCTACCCTTGAATGGAATGAATCTATCATTCATTCAAACAAACAAAACCCCTTCTGAGCCTAATATCCTTAGTGTCATCGTTAATTATAATATGCAATCGTAATCATTTTGGAGGTAGACCTGGGGTTAATTTGGCCAAACAACTGCTGATCGCTAACAGTGGCCTATTCAAGTGTATGAAAATGATCCCCTGTAGTTCTTACATGTATGACGGAAGTAATATATTGTGTTCTTTTTCCTACAGGCTGCGTGCCAAGGTATTAGTTTTCCCTGCGACTCTGATTCACAATAACTGGATGCTTTTAGCTCTATCTTTTTTTTATGAACAGGTGGATAGGAAATCGTTTTGGCATAAAATAAATAGGGAGAGGTGCTGCAATGGGTTGTCTCTCTGTTAAGGGCTTTCTGCCAGTCTTTTTTTTTTCTTTTTTTTTTTTTTTCCTGTTTTCTTTTTATAGCAGGTTTTGAAACAATAGGCGGGTTTCTTTTGTCAGAAGGAGAATGAAGAAGGGGTCTTTCGTGGCATTCAGTTGTGCCACTCTCCTTCTACCTGCGCTGACACTGTGCTATTGCCCGGGAGCTTTGCTTCACTTGACAGTAGCCCAGTAAAACTGATCTTAGCGAAACCCCAGAAGTAGCAGAAGACATGGCAAAATCTTAAATCAGCTCTGCTCTTGTGTTTGAGCATCCGTACGGCAGCTAGGGCCTGTTACAATATTTACGTATCTGTTAATGTACTTACAAAATGGAGGGGGATGTTGATTGAAAAATAAAACCAAGACCAACCTCTTTTTCTGTTTCACGGCTGCACAGAGTACGCAGTTGTGAAGGCAACACTTTTAAATGATGAAACTTTAAAATATTCCTACAGTATTTGAGCAGATAGGCCTGCAAGATGCGTGCTAATCAAATTAACTGGATGTCTATTGATTTCATCCCCTTTAGTGGCACCCCAAAATAAGTTGTTTGGATGTGAAGTTCTAAATGGAAATAAGTGGATCCATTCGGTTCCTTTCCACTGACAAATTAATAAGTGGTGGCCACAATGACTTTAATAAAACAACTGATTCTTCAGATAGTGGGAGGCTGAATAAAATTAGATGTGTACAGCAAACATTTTTTCCCCTACGTCTAGAGAAAGGTTCCCCCAAATCCAGGCAACCAATCACACGTTTTTAACTACAGTGAATTGAACTGGTTCAAAGTAACAGAAGGAAAAAGTAAAATTATCTCTGAATGATTCTATGATTCTTTCTCTTCTCTGTTTAAGGATTATTATCGGGGAGAAGGGAATGAGTAGATGCTGTATCTGAAAGAAAGCTCAGGATGGAACAAGGCGATAAGATGATGGAAGGTGCAAAAAGACATAGTTGGAGGATATTTCAATTTTAAAACATTATTGCCCATGTACTAGCTTTGAGGAAATATGCATGTGCATAAATGTCTAATTTTAATGAAAGAAAAGAGTTGATTCACTCATAGGCAGTAGCAATGTAACTTATTTCATAATAGCAAGAGCCAAGCATATGGTATTCATCATTAGCAGTAGCAACAGAAGCAGTTTCTGCCGGGCCGTGGCTGGATAACACCACTCCAACCGCGAGCCCCCGGCCCGCTGGGCTCCCCACCTTCCCTCCGGCGGCGATGCCCTGGCACCGCTCCGGCCAGCGCCCGTGGCTCCCAGCCTCCGTGTGTTGTCTGAGATTTCTGCCCCGTCAGCTGCTCTTGTATCTTCTTCCATATTGTCCTTGTGGTCTCCTCAATGAAGCAAGTTCCCTAATTTTACCTCTGTTTGTCCCTTTCTCATACTACTGTTTCTGAGCTCTATTAATCTACAGGACTATTAGGTCTATCTGAAGAAACCCCATATGATGAAAAGAGCTTTTTATTTATTTTTCCCACCTCCTCTCTTAGTGATTGGCTGGGCAGCTCGGAGACCTGAATCAAAACCTGAAGCTGTCAGCTCACTGAAGTAGCGAGTAGCTTTTAAAACGTCTTTACCGTTCACCATTATCATTATGCTCGCACAATACAACAGCAGCTAAGCATTGGTTTGATAGTCACAGTGATCATCTGTATTTCTCTATAGCTTTCAAAATGTTCCTCTAAAACATAAATGCTTGGCAATACATCAGGATCGAGACAAATGTTTAATATCCATGTTACTAATAGTAAAAACTGAGATGCAGTTTGCCTTAAGTGGCTAAACCCAAGTGCATTACGCTGTGAGAGAGCTCTCTGAGCTGGGTAGCAGCCCCGCTAGGTCCCCATCGCACCAGTCCGTGCCGCTAGAGCAGCTGAACTTTTAGTCCTGCAGGCGCTTCAGTTCACTTATCAACGACCTTGGGCGTGCTCTGGGCAGTTATTGTGGTGCTCTGGTAAACTACGCTTCAGATGAGAGGAAGTTTATACAGCTATTCGTATTCAAATATCAAGTTGGATGGCAAAGCTTTTGCTGACTTGCAGGAGATTTTGGAGTGAGAAAACGTGAGCTCTGTGCTTTATTATATTTGTAGATGTTTAGAAATGAGACACATGTAGATGGCACAAAAAAGAGTAGCACTTCTAACGTTGGATAGAAACTGCAGAATAAAAAGGTGTGCAGTATCTAGTTGATGTATGTCCATCCAAGACATTATTACCTGTTAACATTCTCCTCTGCAACCTTTATTCTTCTTAAAAGTCAGTGACTCCTCAACATTAGGCTTCCCTCCGTTCATTTCTGTATTCATTTAAGCTACAGTGAGTGCGATGAATCTAGCGATGGACTGGTCTGTGAGCATTCTGCTGTTGTTGTCCTCAAAAGTCCAATTCAGTTTGTACTTTCTTTTTACCAAATCCCTTGATATTGCGTACAATATTGTTATGTTATGCTGTTACTAGATTGTGTCAAATCAGGAAAGTAACTGGAAGCTACCATTCATCTTGGAATATTTTAATTAGTGGATTTCTTTATCTGTCTTAAATTACTAACAATTTCCTCCTTGAAACTAGAGAAGAACAGAGGACCTCATTAATTCTGCCTCTATATTGTACTCTAGCACTTCTAGAAATACTCGTTTGTTACTGAAACATGAATCTTACTTTCAGCACCATACATTTACATTCTAGCCTCCCCCCGCCATCCCCCATTTTTCCATATGAAATACAATGCTTCTGTCTTTTCTTTTTCTTTAAAGTCTGGTCCATAATGATGATATGACTATGTGAATACTAATATCTGTATTTTGTATTCTCTACAGTGAAGGCAACATCATTTTTGTTCTGTAAATATGTACTACAGTTTATTACTTTTATGAAATATTGGAAGAATGCAAAGATGAGAAGTTTAGTAGTTTAGTAAGAAAGCCAAAATCCAAACAATGCTTCAAAAGCTTTTAAAATAAATCTTTATGTCGGTGTTGACAAAACTGTGGATAATTCAGCTGAAGTAGTACCATTTGAAATGGATTTTCCATTGAGAGATGATTTCAAAAACACAATTGCATTCATATTTGGCCAAACTGTCATGCTATCTGAGGCCACCTAGATGCAGAGCAAGCTGCATCCCCTTGGACTAAATCAAAGCACCAGCCTCTACCCAGAGCCGAGGGACCTCTGGGATCCCTCTGGCTTCCAAGGAAGCTTCCCACTCATACATAAGCTTACAGAGAAGTTGATGGCAGCTTAGGACTTCATTATTTATTCCATAGTACAACTCATCCCAAATCCTTTGAGGTGGAAGAATTTCTTAACTTCTTCTTTTGACCGTTTTGCTCCCCTAAATTTGGGTACCTGGTTGGCTGAGCCAAAGCGTTAGCCATTGCCTGACCAAGGAGCGAAAGTCATTAGTTGAACAAATTAACAGCCTAGGGCAACTTTTAGCCTTTTTTTTTTTTTTTATGATAGGTCATTTCCCCTTCATTTCTCTTGGATTATTTTGTGTTCTCAATCCTTGTAGATATTTGTGAGCAAACTAAACTGACCAGACTTGAGTTTTAACTTGATAAAGAGGATGTGCTTGGTCCATTCTCTGTGTTCAGTTGATGTTGAATGCTCAGCTGGGACAACTCTTGTCCTATGATCCACCAAGTAGGGTGGTAGCTTCTATCTGTCATGTCCCCAGCCTGCCACAAAACAGGAGCAAACTAATTAAGATAACCAATAAAATTGGAAAGGGGAAAAAGGCTGTGGAAAGTGGGGAGGAGTAAAGGTACAGGAAGGAGAAGAGGGAGTTCACCTGCAATTCTAAGGATACGACTTCCCATCCCTTCCTGCACCCTTTGGATGAAGGTGCCATGTTTGCACTGAGTTTGCTCCTCCTGGGTCTGCAGTTGCTGCTTGGTGTCCTGGGGAGAAGAGGAGGAGGGTGGTGAGGCTGACAGGAGCTTGGGGGGCTTCACCCTGCCCTTCTCTTGCCCCTGGGAGGAGGGGATGGAGCACCCCTGGCTTTCAGATGGGTGGCTGCATGAGATGGGATGAGCACTTTGGAGATTTGGTAGGAGCAGGCAGATTTTACCAATTTATGTTGCCAAGCTACATACCACAAATGTGTTTGTAAGCCGGGAGAAATAAATATGACTGCAGCTTTGTTTATAAGTGGCATAAAAACAACAAAGACAGCCAGTCAACCAGCTTTTATAAATTATAATTTTTAACTGAAAACATAATATGAGGTCAAGACTACTGCTCTGATTTCCAGGAATCTTTTTTTTAATTCACTGATTTTTACCTCTTCCTCCCTCATCCACTTTTCCCCTTGTTCAAATGTACAGAGCAGAAAGAAATTAGGAATATGGAATATGATCCTTAAAGAGTAGAAGATGACTTCAGATTAATTTATGTGATGTTTTAGCTCTTTGAACAACTTTACATTTTCCTGAGGTGAAATGTGCGCAGCCCTTTAGCTTCCGTTGCTGTATTTTGGGACTTCAGCTGGAGACGTGTTTGTGAGCAGCCAAAATGGCCTTTGCAGCACATGGGGAAATGCAGATTTTCATTTAGGTGTTTAAATTAAAAAAAAAAAACAAAACAAAACAAACAAAAAAAAACCAACAAAAAAAAAACCAACCCCAAACTAATAACAATTCTACTATTGCTGTAAAATTATCCCAAAGTCATAGGTGTAGTGCTTGCATTACTGACATTGATAGTAGATGGAGGAATTTGTACGAACTTTTACCAATTAATCCTAACTGTTTATTTAAATTGAACAATATTTGCTTTTGTTGTTTCTCATGCAGATGTCCTCCCTTAGATTTTTTTTTTTTTCTTTAAGCTTTTAAGGCTTTTATTGCTGCCTAATCCCTTTAAATGTACTGTATATCACATTTATGAAATGTAGTGGTACCAGAAAGAAGCAGACGACTTTGTTTTTAAACAAAGACCCCAGGATAAGGGGCAATGTTTTTCCCCTCACAGGTGATGGAGTACGTACAAAGAATGCAGCGGATAATGGCAGTCCTGTCCTCTGAACAGATGGTGATGGTCCTGTTGCTAGGATAAGGCCTGAAGAATTTAGTTTTTAATTCCACATTATTTGCCTCAGTGCCATGAATATCCCTAGGTTTCCTCAGGCAAAAATACAACAAATACACAGAAAGAGAAAGAGAAGTGACATGCGGATAGAAAAGGAGACAGAGCACGGGAAAGGACTGGAGCCAGGTCAATAGAAGCTTTTGGGAAAATGTCTGCTCAGCTGTCTGCAATCACCTGGGTTTGAAAGGCAGGCAGGAAGGAAGATTGGTTTGGCATGAGAACGAGGCCTTTGATGCTTTAGATACCACAGAGAAAAATACGCATTTCTTCCCATTAGAAGTCTGTTGACTTTCCTAATTAAGATAAACATGTTTCTGAAGAAGTTAGCTCTCACAGTACTACATTTGTAAAAACAACCATGCTTTAAAAATATATACACAGACAAGGACGTGTGCCAAGAACTAGTGCCGGTGTGGTCTTAGAAATCACTTTACAGGAATATTTTTAAATCATTGCCTTATTTAAAAGTGAGCGAATTTCATTCCCTCTAGTCAATTAAATATCTAATTTCAACTCAAGTAGATAATAACCAAAGTATTTTTATATAAATGAATGAACAGTTAGAAAACTGTTAAACACGCAGCCCTCAAGCATGAAAAATATATTCGTTTAACTGTTTTATTCTTTTATCTCTAATTTACTACCGAGATTTTTGCACTTACATCGTTTCAGTTTGTGGCACTGGGGGAAAGAAATCTTATTTCAAAAAGATTAATTCAGATTGAAATTCTCAAGGATCCCTGTGCCACCTGAATTATTCCAGCAACCACATTATGAGTGTGGTGGACAGTGCTGATTGACAGTTGTGATTTTCCCACAACGGCTGTTTTGCAAAGGAAGCCTGTGAAAACTTCCAGTGACCCAGTCCCCATAACAAAGCACATGCAAAATGTCAAAAAACATGTTGTGTTCATAAAAGGACACAGCGCCCGTACAGAGGTGCAATGCCTGAAGCTTGGGGGATTCGTTGTAATATTCTACCCTTTCTAGGTGCCTGCACAAAGCCAGACCGTATCAAGTGATTTGAAGGAGCCCCCATATCATTTAATCCCGTTGTCGGATGCTCTGTGATCGGTGAGTGTCTCGTTCAAATTGTTGATTCCGTCTCCGTAGCAGTTCTGCTAACTGGGATGCGATCCACGGCATCCACGTTGTGATCTATCACACAACAACGTAGTGAAAAAGAAATTGCACGATGAAAACATCTCCTGTTTTGTGCCTGAAGATAAGTTGAGAAAAATCTAAATGAGAGTATATGGGGCAGAAAACACACTGTGTGCCAAAATACACCATATATGTTGTTTACGTGTGCACGTGTGTGTGTATGCATATGTATAAGTCATGCTTTTATCCTTAAAAATCAACAAAATCTCAGTTTATCAACAACAAAAAAAGTTCTGCTTCAGTAAGTGTTTCAAAATTGCCTTGGTTGGAACAGACACTTTTGCAAGTCTTCAAACAGTTGCTGTTTTCATTATGTGTCCAAAAATATTCATAAGTAATATAAGATGGATGAGAATTTATTGATATTCAACTGTCTGGGTACCACATTGTCCTGGAACCTCACAATCTCCAAACAGGCAAGCAAAAGCATTTTCCCCTCTCACTAATGTATTCTTCCCTTTCCAACAGCCCCTAGCACTCCTTCACTTTTTACCTCAATCTCTCTGGTGAGTTTGGTGATCGGTTCATAGACTTCCTTCTCCCACCATCTTCAGTGTCTTGAAAAAAATCCAACCATCTGTCTGGTTTTCTCTCTTAGCGCCTATAGATGCTACCTGGCTGTTCTCAATTCTCATTTTTCTAGGGCACAGTCGCTTGTTCTACCAACTTCAGAGAATTAATAGACTTTTGATTAACAATAGAGGCCCACAAGAGAGATGTCCCAGATGCAGACATCACCTAACTATCTGGGGGACATAAGTCTAAAAGTTAGATGCCTTAGTGAGGCTGCTGTGTAGACGTATTCTTCAATTTATTGTACAAAATGATGAGGTGAATTTGGTTCACAGCCCTTCATGTGCAAAAAAATAAATAAATACGTAATAATACCTCTGAAACTTGATCAGAGATGAAAGAAGCCATTTCCTTCAGAGAGCCAGAGAAGTGGTTTCCCATGCCGCGTGCTTTATGATACACACAGAAGCCTTTGTGGCTCATGTTGTTTATCCTTCATATTGTAAGAAGGAGTCAGACGCATGCCTTAAAAAGAGATAATGTGTCACTTCTGACATTTCTCTTTTTCTATAGTTTGTGTTCGTTCTTTTAAATACTGGCTGTTCTTTTAGAAGCCCGTTACGAAGAACATGTTGTGCTAGTCGTCTCGATTCCTGGTTAATAAAGTATCATACGCTGTTATCTTTTTAGGTTATCAGAATGGCATCTGAATTGGAAAATACTTTATTTCGTAATCTCCCCAAGATTTGATATGAATTTCCTTAAAAATAAGCTGAGTTTGCTGTCTAATCTTAGACCATTTCTTCATACAAAAGCAAAAGGTGCCAGTGGCACAGCTACCTCATGTAATGAAACACATTCTCTTCTACTTATTTCTTACATTCATCATTCATATTTAATGCCATAGGCATTTGACTTCTTAATTCCCTATATTGAATTGAAGAGGCATGCACAGCATGCCCTCCACTTTAATGACTTGTCATTCTTCTTCATTGATGACATACTTTTTCACCTGGAAAACTTGTGGTGCAAAACTTCCTCTCACATCCACGATGTAGTCAGTATCCTTAACGAGGTGGTGATGGCTGAAGAGCTGAATGCCTGGAAAGTGTAAGGTGCTAACCTGAAATGCTGCTTGGTTTGAGAGGAGAATATTGGCCTAAGGGGTTTTTTGTTGATACTTCTGCCCCGCCCCGTAGTTGAACTTCAGTCATTGACTTCTCTCCTGTTGGCTCTAGAAGATGCCTCTTTGCTTTGTCATTCTCCTTTTGTGAGCCAAATTTCAAGTAATACATCACTCTCTCACCCTAAGCTAATTAGCATTAATCTACTGAATAGGTTTGCCAATAATATTTTTCAACAAAAAGGTTTCATAGGCTTCAGCAGGACTAGCAGATCATAGGAATGACAAATTACAGTCCGACGTCAGTATTTCGATCTAAGGCACGATGGACTAAGCGTTACCCTGAATGTAATTGTTTATTTACAAATATCTCATAAGAGTTTTACAGTTCAGGGTTTGTTGTTTGTAATAGCTTAAGATTTTGGAATAAAATATTCTGTAGAGTTGCAAAGCATTAAGGCCATTATAAAAACATAGCACCTTTCCAGGTTTTCAAAGCACTTCAGAAACATTTACCAACCCTCATAGCCCTGAAGCTTGGGTAGTCTTATCTTTTATTGATTTCCCAAATGGGTAGGCTGAGACATTGAAGAGTTATGGTTTGCTAACTGTGAACACTCTGATAGCCAAATGCAATGTCTGCAGGAAAACAAAAATTGACACTGAATTTCGCCTCTAACTATTACAGAGAAACCTTCTGGAGAGTTTCCCTCTGACACTTTCAGGAAAGCAGAGGAAAAGAGCAGAGAGAGAGATGAAGTTGCCTGGTTATTCAAGGAGAACGTGCTTGAATGAAAACAGGAGAACGAGGAGGTGTCCTACAATTAAGCTCAACTCCAGAATAGAGGAAGAATATCTTTTCATTCAAAACTTGCTCAAGGTGTGTGTCCTTCATGGAGATAAGTGGAGTGTGGATGGAGGGGAAAAAGATTTTCAGTGGAGGGCTAGGGAGGAGAACAGGTCCGGTTTGGTTCCCCGTGTAGGCTTCAGGCGAGGCACTAGCTGATGAAAGCTGTGAAGAGTGAACGTAGAGCTTTTTGCACAGCGTCAAAATCTCTGCTGGCTTAGCAGTGTGTTTACTGGGGTCCTCTTTCTCTCCTGGTATGAGATCCTGCGAAACCATTTACTGCCTGGCAGTGACCTCTCTGTGTATGGCTTCTTTGTGTCCGTGACTCCTGTACAGTAAAACCACAGCCGTCTTGCTGTGAAAAGGCTTTATTCATCGTCAGGTGTGTAGTGAAGAGGAGGAGGAGGAGGAGGAGGAGGGGTGGATGTTATCCAGGTACTGGTCCTTTTCAATGTAACATCAATTTTTCAGGAAGCTCCAAGAAGTGAAAGAAGTTATACTTGAGTGAGTGCAATAATCATGAGAAAATGAGAATTATTCTGTTGATGAATGGTGATTTAATCTTAGTCTTTGTAATATCCTTGAAGTTTTCCTTTGGAATATATCCTAAAGTATTAAAAAAAAAAAAAAAAGCCAACTGGTACGCGTTGCAAAAGATCTTCAAGCATAGAAGTTCCAACTCCTGTCCCAAGGCAGAAGCAGCTCTACCTAAAATGCACTTTGGTTGTCAGGTGTGTTTTCCCTTGGAAATCTTCTGTTATTTTTATAACTTTCCAATAGTTCTTTTATTTTTCTCCCCCCCTCTGAAGATCTTAATGTATTTAGTGTTCTGATTTCTCTTTAGTAGTTAGAAATATCTCAGAAAGTGGTTATTAATAAATCATTAAAGGTTTGCATCTCGTTTCATTTCCTCGCTGCTCTACTACTCTGTATTTTCAACCGTAGTACAAAGTCATCCTGAAAATATAAAGAGGAATTTTTTACAACGGAGTCGAATCTAAATGATGAGGGCAAACCTACAGATTTTTTCCTTTACCTGTAATACTCTTTATTATTCAAGCTATTTGCTTAGATAAAAGATTTCTTAGCCTGATCTTGTCTTATCTGGCATCTACGAAGAAGGAATAATCGTGCATGCAGGGCTTTACAAACTGCGTATCTTGAAGAGAATAGGGAGTCACTTCACCAATAGGGCTTTCCTGGGAATAGGGAATAGCAAGGTTGAATATAACGCTTGATAACTACAGATATTTTCAGTAGCACCAAAGGAGGTATGGGAAGTGATGAAAAAACTCATGAAAGGTAAACGGACTATAATTCATACTAAATATCTCCCCTTGTGCAGAAGCTCTTTTTAAATTACTCAGATAAATGAGCTCATTTATGGAATATTTTGTACTGCATGAACTTATATGGGCACCTGTCAAGTATATATATTTTTAATACTGAACTCATATAGATGGCTTAAAGTCCCCCTTGCCCTTTAGTAAATTTAAATCTCCCACAAAGCTGCTGTACAGTAGTCATAAAGAAACATTTATGGTTCAACATAATTTCCCTTCATTTCTTTTTCTCTTTCTTGAAAAAAAAAAAGGCAGTTTAAAAGTAATAAAGCACTTCCTTCTGTAAATCTTTGATCTTTTTTCTTCCTAAGGGAAGATTAATTTGTAAATATGCTAATGGATTTGTATAATATGAAACCTTCATAAGAAAAACTACATTAGTTCATATGAATGAACATATCTATCTTATTCAATTTATAAACTAATGGCTGAGAGCATCAACATTGCGTTCTGCTCGGTCTCGTGTCCAAAATCACTGCTTGCATTTCTAAGAAAATGTAGAATTTTACAAAAAAATGTGTTAAATTGGACCAATTTTGCCACCCCTGACTTCCCCCCCCCCCCCCCC
>VYZW01006725.1:349095-388726 GCA_013401315.1 Balaeniceps rex
TTTTTTTTTCTCCAGGAAATTCTTTCCAGTGCTTCTCAATAATAGCGGGGATAGAGGGCGAGCAGAGCAAAACTGGTGGGAGAGACTTAGCGGTTGTAACGAACAGAGCTTCAGACATGAGCTTGCAATGTGATATAGTCTGTTCTCTTTTTAAAAGGAAAAGCGGGGGGGTGGAGGGAGGTTTAGGCTTTTCTCTAGCAAAGTTTTCTTCCCAACAGTCAAAAATAATAGAAAGTAGACGTAGAAGAGATCTGTTAATTGATCTTGTCCATTCCTTGCCCAACACAGGGTTATTCCCTGCAGCATATTTACTAGTGCTGAGTTCAGCTTTGTTTTTAAAACCTCCGCAGTGACAATCTCCCGAGGGAAGTGGTGAAAGCCTGACTCTACAGCCTGCTACATCTCCTTGTCGATCTGCTTTGCAGAGGGAAACTCTCACAACCAGGAAATATTTTCTGACGTTCAGCCTCCCCCCCCCCCCCCGCTTGTCTTTTTTTTTTTTTAATTCTGTCTTATTAATTCTGTTCATACCCTTCTGTATCATCCAAAATACTGTCCTTCCAGGAGTGCGCCACGAGTTTGCTTATAACATCAAAAGGCTGCATTCTTGAGAAAGAAGAGCTTTGCCTCATGTTGGTACTCTCTCAACCAAAGTAAATGCATAATTTAACTACCTGGCCCATCGCTGGTCCGTAGATGGTTGTTAAATAACCACCTTAACTGCAGGTAGAAGCTTGGAGTTGGCTACCTGCATTTTCCCTGCCTCTAAAATTGAGATTTTCTGCATGAAACAGATCCAGGAAATCAGTAGTATGAATCCAAAGCATTTTTAAAATTTATTTTCTGCTCTGGATCTTTTTTCTTGCTTCACATTATCAAGAGATGCCTGTCTGCAAAGCATGTCCTTTTTCATTGCCTTTTTTCCCCCCTCCTAATCTTAGCACTAGATCATGATTTGGTCAGGGTCCTATTTAAATAGTTTTTGGGGTTGCCAACATGGTGTGTTCTGATATTCAGATCTCATAATCCAATTTTGAAATTAAAGAGCTTGGGGCAAAAACACTCACACAACTGAAATGCATGTTTTTGAGCACTGAGCCAGTGTTTTCTTAAGAAAAATATACCAAATCTCCTCTTTCTCGTCCCAATTAATATAACAAATGTCATGCATAAAAAAAACTTGTGCCCAGTATGAGGACAACAGACAGCGGAAATTCAAGCTGGACTATGATTTCAGGCAAGGTATCTGAATTCCAGCTGAATACAGAAAATATGCAGAACAGCAACTGATTTATAGTGCCTCGTTTGCTGCCTTAACAGAATGATGTTCTCTGTATTCCCAACAATAAAAGCAACAGCAAGGAAAAAATAAGTCCTTGGGTTTTTTTTCTTTTTCTCTGCCCCCCGCCCCAGATTTTCTCTCCGCTGCCCGCGTCATTATTTTAAGTTTCTCAGTATTAAATCTAAAGGTTCATCAACTCGCATCTTTACAGCTCTGTCTTTCTGTATACAGGACCCTGTCTGCCTGTTTCCTCTATTGCACTATTTTGTTTGTACTACTGTAATCATTTCGCTGGCCCAGATCTGTGTGGGTGTGCTGGCAGCTTTACAACAAAGTTACATGGGAACTGAGTTAAGGTTGAATATTTATTAGAAGAAGCCATCTGGCGTCAGGCTGTCTGTACAGGGGGGCTTATTTCTTTAGTAGTCTCTCCTTTTTCTTTCTAGCTCTTCCTCCCCCTCTCTCCGTTTCTCATTTACGCGCCGCATATATGTGAAAAGTGGAACACACATCTTGACATATTGATTTGATTCTTGATATTTATAGCAATTAACCCCGCTCGTGTGATTATCCTCAGCCCCTCGTCCCGTACCTCTCTCTCTCCCCCCCCTCTTTCCCCACGGCGGGGGCTGCGCGGGGCTGGTTCCCGCGGTGGCAGCCCCGCGGATGCTGCGAGGCTCCCGCCGCAGACCCTTCCCGCTCGCGCCGTTTCCCATAGGCTCCGGGCAGCTATAGCTTTGCTTAAACATCCCTCTCCTGCTCCTTCCACACTTTCCCTCCTCCAGCTCGTGAGCTCATAAAAGAGTGCTGCGCTCCGAAAACTCTCGACTCACCATATTAAACAAACTAGCCAGCAGAAGGGTGTCCGTGCTATTTCACCATTTGTATGACATAGCCAGGCTTCAAAGTGCAGCACTAAATTGCCAAAAGATGTTTACTTTACTTGCTTAAGAGCTCCTCGTAATTCAATTGTTCTCTCTCCCGCAGTAGAAACACACATGCATCCTGAGAGCCGTGCTCTTGTGAGCTCCCACTAGTTATTTACCCACGGGGTTTCCTCCGTTGTTTTTTTGCAGAGTGGTTTTTTTTCTTTTTTTTTTTTTTTTTTTTTTTTTTNGAAAATTTTTTTTTTTTTTTTTTTTTTTTTCCTGGGGTGCTCAACTGCAAGGACTTTGAAAGATACAGCTGTCTGGCTGCCTTTTGTTTTTTTCCCCAATGATAGACATTTAGCATTTTTTTCCAAAAGAATTTTTTTTTTTTTTAAACACGCATGAAGCTGGACATCCAAAATTGATGGTCACCTTGGAAAACCTTGACCTATTTTTCCTAGCAGGCCAGGGAAGCTGATGCAGTCTAGCTGGCAGCCCTTTCCCACTGTTCCTGACTTTTGTAAGTTAATATTCCGACCTCGCAGCCTTGCGTAACCTCCTTGTGCTTCGGTGTGGTGGTTTTGGTGGCGATGCCAGGTGGGAGAAGGGGAGCACTGGGCAGCAGAGATTCTTTCCACTGACAGAAATAGTGAGTCACTACTGTCCTGTGATTGTTCCCTGGCTTTTTTGCAAAAGGCTGCCTGCAGGGATGAAAGGAAAGTCCTTTCTCCATGACCTACGCTGGGGGTTAGCAGCCTACCAAGCTCCGTCAAAGCATAACACGTGGGCTGATTTTGAGCAGCGTAAAGCAGAGAGTGAGGGCTGTGAGCCATGGTAGCTTGAAGGACACAAGCTGGGAGAGATGGTGGCTCCCAGCTTCAGCCTTCCACTACTTTTCCAGCAACTGCTGCCCCACGATACCACTGATGGGATGATTGGCAGCATGTTATCTCCTCCCCCAAGGTAGTGTCTCTTGGCTTGTCCTGTCTTTTGGTATGTTTAATCTGGGAAAGAAAAAAATAAGGATTTTTCCATGTGGTGCGCTAGGATGGCTGAATAACTGCGCTGATTGTGGGAAAGGGATGGGGAGCGGACCAAGGAGGTGGTCCCATGTGGGAGCAACATGAGGAGGAGGAGGTTTCTGTAAGGGGTGGGTGATAAAGGAGGCTGGAAAGAGGTAGCTGCTGAGCTGACCTCCCTCTTCTCTAAGTTTAAATGAAAGAAGTTGCTCATCTTTACTAGCCCACAGTTATTCTTCCATCCACAGTATGGAGAGGGGCCAGACAAGCCCTCTGGTGAGCACCAGTGATCTCAGCTCCTGACTCTCTAGCAAAATGGGAGAGGAAGAAGGTGAATGACGTAGGCTCTGTTTTAGATGCCCTATGCACAATGAAGCGAGGCAGCTCTGGATCTGAAGCCTACCGAGATTTTTGCTGCCCAGCAGACTGGAAGAGTTGTGTTTAAGTCGCTGGGCAAGAGATGTTGACTTTATTACCGCTCTTATTCTGTATGTCCTTTGGCAAGACATTTAAGTCGCCTTGTCTCACTTGTAAAAGCGTAATGAGAATTACCTTCTCCTAGAAGTATTGCAAATTAAAGGTTGCTATTGGTAGTAAAATTCTCTGAGATGCTTAGAAGAAACATTGTGCCAAGGTGTATAGCTTAGTCTCCCTTGTCAGACCTAGATGTCTGGCAGCTACGCTTTTTCACGGATACAAAATCTATTTTATGCATGAAAGGACAGGCTGAACTGGTAGTTACTGGTCTGAACAAAATAATGAAAAGGGTTTTGAATTCAGTTTTGCTTTAAAGCTCGTTGCACTTATCAACTTTCCATGCTCCCTGGACAGGCAGTGCAAGTATTAATCTGCAGTGAAGTATGCCAGCGCTCGCCCCGGGTTGGCGTTACACAGACCAGACCAGATAACACCGGAGCAAGGACAGTAACGGGGCAGCAGCTTCTGACGAGGGCAAGAAAGCAGCCGTGAGACAGGATGAGCATTCAGGATGGAGCAGGACATGGGAGAACATCGGTGCCAGATTGAGTATGTTAAGCAGTGAGTACTGTCACCAATTAAAATAACCATAAAAACCCAGACATTCCTCACTGAAATAACTCATAGCAGATCCCGAGCGCCGCGTTACCTTTCAGCAGAGCTCTGCGAGGGAGCCGCGGCCTCTGCAACGTGTAGGTCTGATCTGGAAAAGGGACAGAGAAAAGCTTGTTCCCATCTCCCTTCCCAGACCGCACCATCTCGTTATTATTACTCCTTGTGTTGACCCTTCTGAGCCTCTTTCCCCACCTCTAAACCCTGCACAGCTCTTCAGCAATCCCTATTCTGGTGTCCCCCTCCCTTTCCATTAACAGAGATGCTACAGCGTATAACCCTTCTGGCTGATTTGGGGGTAACTCCTGAAGCTGGTGGCTGGCCAGGTTTACCTTGCAGCTCTCCTGTCCTATTAAAATACCAAATTTGGCCCTCTGTGCTCCAGGCATGGGTTGCGAACTCCTCCAGAGCAGAGGTAAGGGGAGCTGGAAATGCGAACCAAGAAAGCAGGACCACCTGAGGTCCTTTGGAGAAGGACCACCCTTGTCTCTTTGGAGAAGCCCCTTATTCTTTCACCTAAAAAAAAAATAATAGGAAACCCCAGAGCAGCTAATCTAACGTGTAAGCAGAAGGTAAGGGCGCGTGTGTTTTAACGTGTGCCTTCAAGCTGACCAGTAGCTTGCTTTTCAGTACCAGAAGCGAGTAAATAAATGCTGAAGATTTGTCTGCTCTCATCTTTGCAGGTAGTCATTAAAAAGTTTCAGCTCAGCCTTTTTTCCGCTTGACAGGGATCAAATAGTGATCAAATTTACCTGCAGCCAAATTTATTACGTTCGATTTTAAACATACAAGTGTAAAAGCGCTGGCGTGTATCTGAATGAAAAATACAAGTTGAATAATAGTAACAAAGTAAAATACAGACTTCAAGATACGAATCCAAGCGCTGTGGTTTATCTTGGAAGAGGAGATAAGTATCTGAATTGTAGTAGGACCACGTGGGCCCTGTGGTGGAGCAAACTCGTCCTCCCAGCCCAACGGTTGTTCAGAGAAAGAGCCAAGTGACACAATTTAAATAACAACTATGCTAAAATCCTCATTGGTTTGGTATTTTGCAAAAGGAGGATGAGGATATGACAAAAAATGCATGCATTTTGAATTTTTAACTATGAAAAATATTGATACCATATCCAGTATATACAGTATCCATATTCTGTTCTAGTGAATATTTTTTACAGCGGTGAAACACCCTGAGGACCCTAAAATTAAACTTTTCAGATGTCAGTGAGGACGTTACCATTCACTCGTGCTGCAGGCTTGGACCACGCAACTTTTTTTTAATTTTTTTTTTTTTTTTGGGAGGGGGTGTCTTATGGTTTTTTGGGTTTTGGATTTTTTTTTTTTTTAACGTGTATATTATTTCCTTTAAAATTCAGTCACTATTCACAATAGCTGCCTCTCTAACCCTTGCCCCATGGCTTCAGCGTGCACATAGAGGGGGGAAAAAAGCATTGCGCATCAGGCGTGCGCTTATGCTGCCGGTGCAGCTGGACACACGTGTGCACACGTGTGTGCACGCACAGAGGGTCTCTCTGCCTTCTTGCCCTTTGTGGCTATGAACAGGGGATGCTCTCGTTTGGGAAGGGGGGTTATTAGATGTTTTCCAGTATTGCCAAAACAGGCATGCTACAGATAAGATACTGGCGTTAGAGGGATTGATGCTGCTTCCTCAGTTACTCAGAGAAACGCAGACGCTTGAATCGGGCTGCATCAGACCCAGATACTCTGCTTATGAAATAGCATATGGTTTAAAACCCAAACTCTCCTCTCTACTGCTCATTAGTCAAGCAAAATATTTTTTATTGTTGTTTCTTGACTTTTTCTTTTCAGACACAATTCCTCTAGGCTATTGTTATTTCAACAAAAGAGGGGGAGGATAGGCTCAGCTAGTTACTCTGTGGCTTTCTGGTGAGGAATTAAGAAATACTCTAACAGTTTAATAATGATAATCTCCAAATAGTTCATAACGGCATTAAGGGTAATTAATGACATTTGAACAGTAAGAGTACTTAATCCCTAGGGAAATGTGATATCCGCAGTTTTATTTACATCTGAAGTTGTTTCAAAGGTAAAGGGAAAAAAATAATCTGTTTTAAAATGGTTTCGTACTCACACTGTTTCAGATTTTATCTTAATTTCTTATAAGCAAATAAAAATAATAGAGTTTCGCTAATAATAAAAACTGCATTCCATGTTAGATCCAGCATTAGGTTAAAAATAAAGAGGAACTCTTATATGTTTCCTGTGGGATTAAGATTTTTCTGAAAATTATAAATCACCAGCGATACTGTGGTTTACAAAGGATAGCTTCTTCTGAAAGACCCACATATTTACATTTTAAAAATATTTTTCATAGCCTTTAGAGCCATTAAAAGAACTTAAATAATTTTGATGATAAATGCTACGTACTGTAGCTTTTATGTTTTGGTAGCACTTTTTATTTTTTCTTCACATAGCTGACCTCGCTAAACCTTTGAAAAATGCTGTTACATCCTTTTACGTTTTCACAATTTTACAATGAGGGGAAAAATAAGTCCTGTGATAGTTTTCCAGATAATACTTGAACTAGCCTGATTCAGATGTTTAGGTTTTGAAAGTCAACAGAAGGAAAAGGGTTTAGTTGACCTTGGGTTTTGAGAATAAATAGGATAACACCTGATTCAAGGCAGGAAGCTTTAGTTGGGGTAAATATACAGAGCAAACCAGAGTGTGTCAATCCAGTTTAGCATTTGACGGGAGCCTCTGCTTTTTTGGTTATGCTCTTGAGCCTGTTTCTACTTTTGGCTTTCACATTCCACAGAACTTCTGTAAAATCAGCAGGGACAGTGCTAATAAATTTATAATGTTGTTTTGTATTTCTGAACGTAGTACCTCAGTAATTAAGTGAAATATTTATGATGAATATAAAACAATGCAAATTCATTTGTTTGCCTGAAAGCTAGCTTGTTATTTATTTAGATTTATCTTTGAATGATTCTTTAAATTGAATCACAGTATGAATGAGAGTGGTATTTAAAGCAGAGAAAATTTGCTATAGCGTATTGATGCATTACAACTGTATTATCTAGTGTCAAAGCTATGCAGAGGATGATTAAAAAAACCCCCAGAAAACAAAAAAACTTTGACCTAACAAACATCCTCTAGGCTTTTTTTTTTTTCCCTTGTAGAAATTCCACAAGCTAAATCCTTTCCCAGCAGCTGAAATCTTTAATAAACCTTATGCTATATTATAGCTAGCTGTACATATGCAAACTGGGTCTTGAATTATAGGGCAGGTAGGAGTAGGTTCAGCACAATGCGATCTAATTTTTGGCTCAGCTGGCTGTATTTTGCCTCATGGACTACTACTTCCAGTAATTTTTTGCCGCTTACTGTTTTCAATCCGAAGTCCTCTAACCAATTCTAATCCAATGTAGTGACCTATGAAAGGAAATGTCTATGCAGAGTGTCCTTGTGTTGATGATTATGAACTAAATTGTTTACTTCAGTAACTACTTTTTTCTCCTTCCCTAAGTAAAAATTACCTTCCCAAAATAACTCCTTTACAAGCGTATTATTGTTGCTCTCCTCATCTTTCCGTTTGGCAGTCATGACTAAGGAATGGTTATCTTGATATAAAAAATGGAAAACGTGATGGTTTAGTTTAAAAACTATATTTTATCTTGAAGCTATTCCATGATAAAGTGTTGCACATCCACTAATTAGAGTAGCTATATATAGTATTTTCTCTAACTCTGGATGGACCGCTAATGTGTTGAAAAAATGTTGAGTCTCATAGGTGGGAAGACTCCTCTAAGATTTTAAAAAACTTTAGCAGTGTGTGGTATGCACAGATCTTCTGTTTCTTGTTTGATCTCGGTTTGCCAAAACAACCCTGAGCAAAGTTGACCAACTCTTACATGAATTGACAAGGCACAGCTTCCTTAGGTGCTACCTTACTGCCGAGTCTACAGCCAGTACGGGGGTGCTTGGTGAAAACCTGGCCACTGCTTGGAAGCTTTATTTGGTAAAGCATGTTATTCCTCAGGCTTGTCATCATTTTATGTTTATTTTATAAGTATACAAATAGATTTTAAAATAGCTTCACTTCATTACACGAAGGCATCTAGGTTGCTATGTTCAGACCGAGAGCAGGGTTCCTGGTCACAAGCAAAAGCAAAGACTTGAAGTTTCCACCTTATGGTGTCTTATGTTGCTACCAAATGTGCTGCCACCGGAGCACACGTACTGTGATACACGAGCAGCTGGGGACGCAGGAACGAGCTGTGCGTGACAACGCTAACCTGCAATGCGTTCGGCCCCAGGTAGGCACCTGCAGGGATTGGCAGGTTGGTGTGCCTGTCTGCGGCTTTCCAGTAGCTCAAGAGGGAGAACGTTAGCAAGGTGTTAGGAGATACCAACTCAAAGATGTGCTGTGCTGGCCAGCAGCAGAACAAGGAGTTTGAATGACTCTATTGACATCTTCAAGAAAGTTTTTTGGACACTTTTATTGTCTTTTAGAGAAAAGAAGCAGCTTAGAATTAGCGGAAGGACTTCTATATTTGCTTTGATTTTGTCAGTGAATACATTTTATTTTTACACCTCTTGCGCCTTAATATTGGTAATTTTGTCTATTAATATATGCATCATACATAGACTATCAATGACATGAAATACAGCCTTTAACTCCAAGATGTAAAAGAGTAAATTTTCAATAAATCAGTCATGCCTGCTGCTTACTTTCTGGGCTCTTAGAAAACTATTTGAAGCATGCTGTAAACATAGAGGAGGGCTCAGTGAGTTTAGTTGGCTTGAAATGTGCTACTGTGTGTGTTCTATAAGAATGCTGTTTGGAGCCTCTTGCTGCTGCATACATTCTTCTTGGAAAACAATTTCCTTTTTGGAAATGTAAGTCAGGCACTACAGTTTGATGCCATGGTAGGGCTGCGAAGTCAAAGAGTAGGCTTCCAACGATACAGAAATATTAAGCACAGAGAAAAGGAAATGGGTGTTGTGCTATACCATTTATTACTGCAGAAACTTAATGTGTGATTATGCCTTAGAAAGTTAAAATTCAGACGTGATGGGCTGTCTGCATCCCTTCCCCTGTCCCTAGGTTGCAAGGTCCTGCTGGACTTTCCTTCTTTTCAGGCATTCCCGGGAAGAAGATGAAGTTGTCAACTTCAGTAAGTACAGCGATGCTCCTCTTTTTCTTCAAACCTCAGTGGCACGAAATTTTCAGCTCTCCTCATTTTTAAAAATATAAAAATTTATTTCTCCTGGTGGATTCCCCATGTGGAGAGATTTAAAGAAATATATGAAGCACATTCATAATGAAGAACAAGCAAACATTCCCACTCTCTCAATTACTTTTGATTAAAAAAAAAAAAAAAAAAAAAAGTATTTTTGAGCAAATCTCATATTTTGAGGGCTGCTTCAAGGCTTCAGAACCCCGAGCTGGCAGTGCCGCAGAGGTAACGGCGTGTGCTGTGGAAGGGTATGGCGGGGGAGTCCTGCGATCGTCTCAATCCAGCTTCAGAAAGGAGGCTAAAAAAACCCTCTTTGAAGGGATATTTTGGTTAATGTTATATTTCCTGATATTCCCGGATTGCGCGTACAGTAGAGTCAAAAGAGTATTCAAAAAAATCTCAAAATAGAACTCAAAACACTCAAAATAGGACTCCAGTAGTACAAATAGCATTCAGATCAGAAATAGCCCGTGCTCAGCTCCTCGCCGTTCCCGTGCCGAGCCCGGCGGTGGTGGGGCTGCGATGGCAGCAAGGCTCAAGCCCACGTTGTCCACCCTTAGAGCCATGCCGCTTCTTTGGGCTCCCCAGTCTCGCTCTGGATCGCAAGCTTGCCACAGCACCCGCGGCCACGGCTATGGTTAGACTTCCTAGCCATATTGTCAATATAAACAGTGATACTTTTATGCTGGGTCTTAGCAGACGTGTTAAGCTTTTGGCCTTGGTTTGCTGATGTCATTTTAGAAAAGTACTTGGAAAAGGCCCATGAGAAGTTTAAAGTGCATGTATTTTGAGAAAAAAGTATATTAAAAATAAAGTTGTTTACACTCATGATCTGGAACACATATAATCTCTGAAAGGCTTTTGCTACTGAACCCTGCAGTATGTTTTTAGTAAGGGGTTTACTGGTTCTTCCCCCTGCCCCTCCAAAAAAAAAAAAAAAAAAAAAAAAAAAAAAAAAAAAAAAACAAAAACCAACCAAAAAACACCAAAAAACCAAAAAAACCCAACCAAACCCACATTAATGTTGTTAGTAGTATAATTGCCTCAGTCCTAAGATGTGTTTCTCTGCTGTGGTTGACAGTGCTGGGGAAATAGCTGGCTAAGTGATTCTTGGATTTTAAACCACAAAAGACTGATCGTGAGTCCAATATTCACTTTTCAAACTTGGGAGGAACATGATTTTGACCTCAGAAAAGGCACAATGCCTGTACTCATTAACATCCCCATATAGAATTTTTTTCTTTAAGAGAGGCTCCATAGGAATACCATGGTGTGCCTGTAATACTGACTCCTATCTCTTTTTTTTTCCTTGACTTTTCAGCAGTTGCAAGTCATGGTCTAAAACTGGTAACCTTCCAGAACAGGCTCTGGGTCTGCCTGTGATAAAATATATTATATGTGATGGACAGCAGACCCCAACTTTGCTTCAATAAATAATAATATTGTCTGCCTTTGTAGAGATGTTAATTATTAGGAGCTTGCAGTATGCAAGGTAACTTTTGGTTAGAAAAAGAGAATTTACATTGACTGGAACGTTCAGTTTTTTGGTGGTTGGTAGGCTTTAGTATGCACATGTCTTTATGGGGTGCTGTAAAGCTGGCAGTGAGCCCACCTGACTGCGGGGATCAGGTGGATCAAGTGGGCTCTCTGAAGCAGGAGAGTATGTCCCAAACCCACCAGGATTTAGTGGGGAGTGATAGGTCATGTTTCGGGCAGGGTGCCGAAGTGGAGCCATGGTAATAACGAAGAATGGCGAAGAATTAAAAACGAGAACAGCTCAGAAACAAAATCTTACCTAGAAATTCAAATGCAGATGTTTTCACTGTTCTTACTGGCTTTCTGAAAGCCACTTGCCCTAACAGAGTTTTATCTCCACACATTTAAGTGGAGATCGGATACCATACCAGTAGTGAAAATTTGCTTTAATTACGAAATGAAAATAATTTTTAGTGGATATTGAAGTTGTTTAGGTCTCAATCCTGCAAAGAGTTTTATGCGTGTGTTTAATTAGTGTTAATGTCTCTAAGTAGTCCCATGATGAATCCTATTGATGAAAATGGTGCTGCTCAACTAGGGTACAGCTAAGCGTACAAATATGCCCTTGCAGGATTAAGGCTTGGTTTACGATAGTACAGATTCATTTTCACGAGGGATCTCAAAAAGAGAAGCTTGAATTCGGAGTTAAAAATACATTTTGCTTTCACTGTTTTATTGCCCCAGTTGTTAAGAAAAAAGCTAGATGTATTAACCTGTTGCTCCGTACACTAAGCCACACGCAGTTCTTGCTCCTGTGCAGAAGAAAAGGTTTAAATTCCTTGTTCTGCTGGCCTGATTTCCACCCTTTCATAGCCTATCATTCACACCAACTCTGGTATTTCCACTATCCCTCAGAGAAAAGCAAAGCCAAAGCAAACTAATCAGAGTAGCCACCTGCTTATATAGCTTAGATCATCTAATCAAAGAACAAGAGCACTACAGTGATGGAACATTCGGTTCAAATAGCAAATAACCCATATCAAATATTGAGAGGAGCGGTGTCGCAGTGTTTTGAGAGAGAGTAATCCCTGCTTATCAGTTGGCTATCACGAAATGGTCAAATATTCTGAATTTTAGATCACACACTGCATTTGTTGTAACTTAATACTTTTCCCAAATAAAAACAAATGAGGCAAGAAGATGTTTGTCCCATTAGCAACGTGTAAGTGAAAGTCTGCGAATAATTAGATATCTAGGATACATTAAACTGATAAACATTTTAAATTATTAAAAATTTTAATAAGGAGCACTAAAGAGGTTTGTTCTTTTTCTAAGAAAGAAATGATTTTCTGATGAAAGTGAGAAAAATTGCTCTGTATCAATGAAAAATTTGTATATGCTGAAAAATCCATGAAGTTAAGCAAATTGCCAGTTTATAAAATAAGATTTATTTTCCTGGAGGAACATATATACTTGATAGACACATGCACACACCTGTTCTTATAATCATTCTCAAAATGTTGAATTTATATTACAAATTTCCTTCAAATTCAGACTATCAAAGTGACTCCTTTCACGAGGAGCGCTGACATCACAAACACAGGGATGAGAAGCTTTGGGTGTGTGTCCGTGTGTACCTATGCATGTGTTATATCAGATTAAGAGCAGCGCTTCCCCTGCCTGGTCCCCTATCTGCCTTTGCTCAGTTATGAACATAAGAAGAGATATTAACTTGCTTACATTTAAAAAATTCTATTCATTCCTGGCTTTGATGCATGATGAAGGCTGGAGAAAGCTTTATTTTAAGCAAGAAATCGTCTTCATCTTCCTTTCTTCTCAGCATCTCCCCAGCAGCATTTTACTAACCACCAGTGTTGATTATTTCTAACTGCTTGCTTCTCTCTCCTTTCCCCCAACAGCAGTGTGTCATCCAAGTCCACTGGAGTTGTTCAAAATGAACCCATTTCCAAATACTAATGTAGATTCAAAATGAAAGAAAAAGCTTCCTTAGTGCCTGGCCTACTTTTACGCAACTGGTGAGTCAGTGCCATGAAGAGGTTTGAAGAGAATCATAGAATCACAGAATGCTTTGGGTGGGAAGGGACCTTTAGAGGTCATCTAGTTCAACCCCCCTGCAGTGAGCAGGGACATCTTTAACCAGATCAGGTTGCTCAGAGCCCCGTCCAACCTGACCTGGAATGTTTCCAGGGATGGGGCCTCCACCACCTCTCTGGGCAACCCCTTCCAGTGCTTCACCACCCTCAGTGTAAAAAATTTCTTCCTTATACCCAGCCTAAATCTCCCCTCCTTTAGTTTAAACCCATCACCCCTCATCCTGTCACCACAGGCCTTGCTAAAAAGCCTGTCCCCATCTTTCCTCTAGGCCCCCTTGAAGCACTGCAAGGCCGCACTAAGGTCTCCCCGCAGCCTTCTTTTCTCCAGGCTGAACAACCCCAAAAAGAGGTCAGCATCTTCTAGCGATCTTCCTGTGCTGACCATTGTGTCGCTGTGACCCTCCTGATAGACCTGCCCTAGGTCTCCTCTGTGGTCAAGAAAATAATTTCCCTGACAAAACTTTAGGCGTCCCACCATGCTTACTATCAAACTACGAAGGCTTACTTGGGCTTTCATGGGATATTACTGACCTGATGCAGTGTAGGATGGTACCGGAGAAGAAATGTGTATCCTCTCTATATGCTGCAGCAAGAATTGCAGCTGTAAAAGGAACAATTTTATCCCCTTCCTCTCATGTTCTTTTTGCTAACAGGAGCTTCCCAACATAGATGAAGAATTGGCTGGTGTCTTCCTCGATTGACAGCAAAACATTAGTGGAATGAAATGCACATCTGCCAATGATGCTCAAGGTGACGTAAAATTGCAAATATCGACAAGAAAGACAATGTCCTGTATTGGTGGGTAGGTGAAGTCACAGAGACAAAAGTCATATCATCAGCTTTGGTTCAGATATGTAGGTGAACCTGGCTGAATGGAAGAGGTGATGCTCCAGTGGTGAAGACAAATAACCTTTCCTACTATCTGTGGTTGATCCGGGGGATTTCTTCTTATGTAGGTAATGGTTTTAAACTAAAGGAGGGGAGATTTAGGCTGGATAGAAGGAAGAAATGTTTTATGCTGAGGGTGGTGAAGCACTGGCACAGGTTGCCCAGAGAGGTGGTGGAGGCCCCATCCCTGGAAACATTCCAGGTCAGGTTGGACGGGGCTGTGAGCAACCTGATCTGGTTAAAGATGTCCCTGCTCACTGCAGGGGGGTTGGACTGGATGGCCTCTACAGGTCCCTTCCCACCCAAACCATTCTGTGATTCTAGGTAGCTGATTTCATCTTCATCTGAAGTGTGACTTCATCTGTTATACTTGCTTTTATTTCCTTTGTAGTTGTTGTTACAACGAGAATAACGTGATGTATTGAAAGCTGGAAGCATGTTGGAACTGACTTCACTCTTTCTACTGGCTTACTTTAAAATACTGAGTCAAGTTTAAGAGCTCTGTGCTTTTTTCTTTTAAACCTCCAATTCAAGGTGAAAGTCTTGGTTCTCGCCTTTTGGGTATTATAACAGGGATTCTGTGCACAAGAACAAACAAAGCACCCATATTGCTTTGAAAGAGGAACAGAGAAGAGAGAAAGACGACCAAAAGTATATCTTGTTGTTAATGGACTACTCTGAAGTATAAACATAGGCAGTATAGAACAGAATAAGTCACCTGAAAATTGTTTGCCGTAGTTGCCATTGTTTTCCATGGTTTCTACAACCATGGAAAAATCACACAACATACTTGTTTTTCAGTTTTTACTTCCTCAAAGTGGTAAAAATAGAACTCTCTTCATCTACTTCAGCGGGGCGTTGTAAAGACAAATATGTTGAGTCTTGGCAACTGCGAAGATCCTTCTGTGTGCAAATAACCATAGTGCGCAGAGGAAACGTCTGTAAAGGCCGGTGACAGGGCTTTATCTTATCTGACTGCTGTTCTCCTACCACGCTACCCATGCTATCCTACCTTTGCTGGCCGTAAGGTACTTGCAGTGTTTTATTAAGTCTGTTTGTCTGCTTGACCAGTGCCCATTTTCTGGTACTTCTGTGCTGGGAGTTTCCACCAAGGGCTGAGATTGATGCCTGGTAAGGGAAGGTGGAGGAATTGAAGAGCATTCCCTGGTGAGATGATGTCCTTCTGAGCAGGGTGAAAATCAGGAATACCTTCTGCAGGAAAGCTGGGCTGTTTAAAGGGAAAATGTGAGGAGACAAAAAGCAATCACTACTGGGCTATGAAGAGAGGGTCGGAAGGGGAATAAGATGCATTGAATGGGACGGATAAAATGTAAAATAACAGGGTCAGCACTGTTAAATCTCACAAGACCTCGTGTTTAACCAGGCGTATCAAAGGCTGTGTCTTCTCCAGCACGACATGTGCTCCTTCCTTCCCTCACTTAGTATTTAGCCTTTGCTTGTGATGGTGAATCAGACAGGTCACCCCAGTGCTTTGCTCCAGCCTGTCTTGCACACAGCATGACACCAAACTGATGGCTGCTCCTCAGCCTGTGACTCCCAGCTACTCTCGGCTTTAGCACAGCGAGTTCCCTCTGATCTGAATGTCTTCAGCTGTTGTCCTCCTCGTAGGGGGCCCTTGTGTTTGGCAGCCGCTGCTGGATCAGGCCCATGCAACTGCTACTACAGCTCATCTTCTCCAGCTTAGCTCCAGGTTACCAGAGTCTGAGGATGAAGTCAAAGATCTTTGATCCCGATGAAGCCGCAGTGCACGTGGCATGCATTGGCAGCTGGAAGGCAGAGGGACCAGGACAGGTTTCATCAGGAAAGGGGTTGAGCAGCAAAGAAGGAAATTGTTGCACTGCTGGTTCTGAGAGAAAAACACTCTCAAAAAAAAAAAAAAAAAAAGTTTTGTGGTTGATTTATATTTCTATTATAGGCTTATCCTGTTAGCTTGTTCTTAGAGAAGAGCTGTTCCCTGAGGTGCAATTTATTCATTTTAGAAACTCTCCTCCCCCAAGAAACTTGCAACAGTGGAAAGAACAAATGTTGGGGCTATGTTTGAAGGAGAAATCTAGCAAAAGCGATTGAGCAGCTGTATTCAAGGCTGCGTGCAATGGCTAACCCGTCTGGAGTGCAACCACTTAGTGTAAATAGTTGAGGAATGCTTGTCCCTCAAAGGAGGGACTTCATGAGAGCCATAATGGCCATTTTAGAGGTTTCCCCAAAGCAGGATTTCTCCCAAATTCTGTTAAGGTGATGTTTTGAGAACTGAAAAAAAAAAAAATAGGAATGATTCTCTAATAATCAGATTTTTTCGTTTTGGTTTTTTATGTGGGTGTCACGGGGAATATAGAGGATGGTAAGTGTAGTGGGGGCTGGATGGGTGCAAGAGACATGAAAGACAATTAGGCCAAGAGCTTGCAGGAGACCTTCGCACCCATGAAGACGACGCTGCTGAGTCAGGCCTGTGGCTGTGTGCGCACCCAAGAAATAACACATGTGCTGATAGAAAGCAGATTTAAAAGGTAATCGTGAAATTGCTTTAGAGCTCTGCATGTGTCTGGAAGTTTGTGACTGGTTGTCAGTGATGTCATAACCATATTTATTATAGCTCATAAATGGATGGGTCTGACTGTTTTCCTTATTTTAACGTATAAATTGCAGTTTATAATGGCAATAAAACACTCCAGGCTGTGCATTTCAGGGTGATTATTGCATTTCTCAGGTGGTTAAAGTTACTCTAACTGCCTTTCAGCTCAGATTTCAATAGTATTTGCCCAGTGTTCAGGCCATTTTTACTTGTATTTTTATGTACAAACCTCAAATTAAAGTGTTTTATTGCTTTTTAATTAAAACGTTGAAGTGTAAAGAAGGAATGGTCACAGGCAGATAGAAAGTCGCAGTGGTGGGTGTTTTGATGTAAGAGGGGAATGTATGAGAAGGTAGATGGGGAGAGGAGGGGCTGCAGAGCCTGTCACTGCGTTTGGGTATTTCACAGGTACCCACCGCTGGCTCCAGTAAACACGTGGTTGAGTAGAAACGTTAGTGAGCCAAAGGTGTTGGTGTCTACCTCATAAAAACTCTAGAACAGAGAAATTACGGACTAAATGGCTGTGAACCCTTAATTAAGTGCTTAGCACCGATGTGCCCTCCTGGTTGAGGCTGAGACGTGCTGATGGTCCCCATGTGGTAGCTTGTGACGCCTCAGGTCATGGTGTTCCTGATTTTTAAGAGGGGAAAAAAACTCTCTGGTCTCCTGCGTTCTCAGTCTTTGAGATACTGACCACCTCACGGGTGGCTGATTGTCCAGGGCAGACTCCAAATCCAGTGGCAATGGTGGGCTTTTAATGGAACGTAGTTATTCTGGAAGAAATAATTTCCTGGGTATATGAATGAATGAATTCACCAGTTTGGCTCATGTGCAGGGTGAAATGTTTGCTCATCGAAATCCTTTTGGATGATGTCATGTCTAAGTATTTGCTGGCTAAAGCAAAGCACCAAAGTCCTTGTTACATGTATTTGTTGAGTGGTGGCCATTGTCTCTGTGCTAAGGGAAGGACGGTCCTGTAGAGACGTAGGGCTGCTCCCTCTTGCTGTGGGACTGATGGACCCACAGTGACGTTGTTCCTCCACACCCTTCTTGATGCAGCGCCGCTCCTTCTCTTACACCGGGACAGCACCGAGTCCTGGACCAACCCACCGGTGAAATGCCGTCTTGCTGGAGGTGCCTACCACCCTGCGGAGCAGTGAGGAGGTCCCTTCCTGGCTTGATCTTCCAAGCCTCCGAGGGGGCATTGAAGATGAGTAGCACGGCAAGACACGGCACCCACGAGGCTCCTGCTCCTTCCTAAGACCCCGACACCAACAAAAGATACGGCTGCATCTCAGGTTTGCAGTCATATCTCAATCTGCACAAACTTTCTTCTTGTGGCAGGGCCATCGGAACACTTTGGGTATCTTGATATTTGCAGCCGTACACCGCTTTCCATGGTTCGTGTGGGGTTGGATAGCTGTACACACAGGCCAGGCTCTTTAACTGGGATTATCTCTTGTGGTACATCTTTACAGGAGCTAATATTGAAGGCCTGTAGTTCCCATCTTATGGGTACCATTTGAAATAAATTAAAAAAAAAAATCATGCCCCTAGCAGGTAAGGACATGAGTATTATATGCTTCATGGAGGAAAGTTAAGTTAGGGATTGAGCCTTTCATTAAGAAGAAAAAAAAAGGAAAACCAACTGTTTTGGGCATCTAATTTTACACAAAAAATGTACATAAAATAATTTTTTTTTCAAAGCATTTTTTTCCATTGTTTCCACCATCTTTATTTCTATTTCTCCTGTGCAAAATATCCCTCTTGCATACCTCCCCTTTCTTCCCGTACAAGAATGGAAGAAATGCTTAATGGGAAGCAAAACACATTAGGAATATTAAGGAAAAATTACAGTATATACACTATGAAATGAAATGCATCTTTTGTGGATAAATCCCCCCAGAAATCTTATATTTCCAGGCATCCACTCACATACCTTCATGTAACAACTTATACATTCGTAAAACATTCATTGAAAGCAGCTCTGCAGTTTTATAGAAAACAACATGCCAGGGATGCAAGAATCTTGCCAGTTCTGTGAAAAATGACACCAATTAAAGCTTAAATTGCTTGTTTTCTCATAAGGTACATATTTTCATAACTTTGAAATCAAATAATTGCTCCTTTTATATTAAATACAATAAAACAAAAAGGATGCTAGTTTAGAGGAACTGCTACAAGCATTTTAATATAATTTTCCCACCATTTAAAGTCACAAAATATGGAAAACAAGTCAAGTATGCAAAGTTCCAAGGAGATAGAGAAACTCCTTCAGATTATTACATCATTTGTCTTTTGTGTCAGGAAATGTGTATGTGATTTCATTGTTTGATTAAATGCCAAAAAAAAGGCATATTGCTCTTATCTAACTGATTACAGATTTTATTCATCTGAAAAAGTATTTGTTCGTACTTTGACATTAGAAGGCAATATTTTTTTTAATGGTCCAAACAAGCATTTTCAAAAAAAAATACAATCCTAACTTCCCAGGCTTGCTTTTTATTTTGTATTAACAATGCACTGTACTAAAATTTCCCATACTGGAACACAGTCCCTAGTGGTTTTCAAGCTATAAACTGAGTAAACAGTCCCTTTCTTATTGAGTGTCTGTGTGAATGCGTGTTGTTTCTGGAATACATCATATTCATTTGCAGAAACCCTGTGTATGGATCTCTAACACTTTTTTTTTTCCCCCCCCTCTTTTTCCGAGGTACCTAAAATAATAGCTTTTTAAGACAGTATTACAGTCATATAACTTGTTGGGAAAAGCACACCATGGCTCACAATCTGAATTAAACATGTGTCATTGTGGGTAAGTTTCATTTAAAATACCTATAACTGCTAATTATTTAATATGTTAATGCTTCTGCTGTACTATCTCTGAATTATGTTAGCGTGTTTTTGGCAATGCTGCACTAAGGAGAATATAAGAAAATCAACTAAAAATATTTCCATATTGAGTTGCCTATTTTTTTTTTTTGGTAAGTGCATATAAAGGTGGCACTTATCAGTGACATTTTTTGGACTCTTACCATATCAGGGTTGATAAACTTAGTTTTGCATGCTGAAGAATCCTTTAAAAAAATACATAAATATTCTGAGGACAAACACGAAGCTTCATCTGGGGACTTCAAGGTCAGTTACCATTGGCCTGGCCTCCATTAACCCCCACAGGAAATCTTCCAGGATCCTTATTTTATCTTGAGTGGGTGTTCCCAAACTATTAGGCTTTTTTTTTTTTTTTCTTTTCGCCACCACCCCCCCCCCTAAAATAGAGACATAGTTTCCCTTAAAAGACATGAATTTTATCTGGTAGAACATTTTAAAAATGTTTACAAGTCAGAGAGAAATTTGCAAAGAGAATGGTGATGTTTTAAATTGCTCTAATAACAAAACTCTGCCTAAATTTGGAAGAAGGAAAAAGAAGATTTGAAAACTTAGTAAGCGATTAATAGTAAGATATTAAAAGCCAGCTAAGCGTTCTCAGTCACTAGGGAGAATAAACTGGTGTGGTATAATGAGATCCCTACAGTCTTGTGATCAATCCAAAGTAACAAGAATGTAATACCAATGGGTTAACTAATTATATGCATATATTTAAAAAGTCTCTCAGTAGTCTGAATCGTGCAATATGAATACTGAAGATTACATGATCTATTATTAACCCATTAGTATTACGCTTTCGGTGTGTTTTGGCAATGAAGAACGCTAACGGGAGTAAACTGTCTGAAATATGTGTCTTTTTAATAAAGTAGGTAATTTTTTTGTTTTGGGGGGGGAAAGAGTATATCTTATTTACTGTGTCTTTTTAAACTCAAGTTACAACATCTTAGATTTAAGAGACAGGCCAGTAATCCAGGCAAGGGTGTCTCCTGCAAGGAGACAGAGATTAATGCCATGTGTACTGATGATTCTCCACCACAATTTAGGATTCTGGTGGCGCCATGACGCCCCTGTTTTTTATGGTGGTTTGCCAAGAGAAAATTACTTAAACCAATTGTGAATGCATTCCTGTTATACTTTTACACAACCACATTTATGTACATAAATAGCATAATGAGTATTTTTTAAATGATCTCTCATTCCAGATTCACCTACTTTGCATAAAATGTCAGGCGCAGGAAGGAGGGGAGTTAGGGTTTTGTTTGTGTGGGTTTTTTTCTTTTTCTTTTTCTTTTTTTTTTTTTAAATGAGAAAGGTTTTCACATGGGACTATACTTTTCTCCTCCCCCCCCTTCTTTCTCCATGACAACTGACCACAACTGAAGTAGATTCTTCTTAACATACTGTAATGTGAGAATTTTCGTCAGCTGGAGGGTGTTTTATTCCCTAAATTGAAAGCTGTTCTACTTTACTGTATTAAATGTGAACGTGAAGATTAGGATGGGTACCTTTGCCAGGTAAAAACTGGCGTGGGGAGAGCTTGAAGGCCCTCAAAATCATAATAAGCTTTTAAGACTTTACAGGTCTGAGGTTGAGAATGGTTTGTAGGCTGAACGTTCTGAGCTGAGCAAATGACGTCCTTATATTGATGAGAGTTTACACCAGGCAAGCAGAGTATTTTAAGACATTTTGGCTAACTTTGCAACTGTCTTTATCAATTTACCTGTGTATGAGTATAGGTATTTATGCAGCATTCATCTTTATGGTTTCAAAATTTTGCAAAGGAGGCATTTATTCTTTTTCCCCCGATGTATGAAGAGGGGTTTGTGGAGTTGTCTATTTTATGATGTTATTTTTGTGAGGCTGTTGTAGGTTAATAAAGCAAGATTTATTAGCGGCTTTTAGAAATGCTGGTATTCTAATCATTGCTATATTTTTAGGAGCAAGTCTCTTTTTGTTGCCTGAACCACTGAATCTGTCTCCATGAGTTTGATTCTTGGTTATGTTCCTATTTGAAGGCAATTCTCAAGTGCAAGTGTGTTCATGCTGGGTGATGGAGCCCACAGAGCTGGTTTGCCCCTCGAAGGGTTTTGAAAACTCAAAATAAAGTATCTAGCTTGATGTTTAATGGGAGGAGGGCTACATGTAAGGGTGATGGGCTTGGAAGGCCGCCTCTGCTTCTGGTTTGCTGTACTCCAGAAGATTTGTAATTCTTTTAAAGCTAGTGGTTTCCTACTGTGACTATGAGAACTATAGTAATCGAGCCTGAAGCTTTTGAATGACAACGTCATCATGTTTAGATATTCATCTGGCTGGAGTGGGTAGAGATATATTGCTGCAGCTGGGAGAGAAAAATATGCATATATAGATAAGGTCTTTGTCCAAGGCTAAAAAGAACATCCTCCCTTAGTCCCTAGGCATGGACAGTTCTTGGTTTGACATGTGACGTGGAGGAGTCTGATAAATAATCTTTAGTGAGAGTTAGAGTTTTTGTTAAGAACTATGTCAATGAGTTTGCTGAAGAGCGAGAGGTTGTTGGATACTGCCTTGCAGCTATCTCAACAAACAATAGGCAGTTCACGTGAAACTCGTACAAAGCAGCTGACCTAACCATACTGCTGGTTTTACAGTGTTCTTGGTAAAGAGGTGTTTACTAAGCAGGGGTCTCTTCTCCACACGAAAAAGGTGGTCTCTGGTATATCTTTATGTGTTCTTTAACATAATATTTTGGTTTGGAAATTAGAGATTGAGTTAAAATTATTACCTATAGCATTTGAAAAGTAATTTCCTCTTGATGTGCAATTAAGGTCGATGTTTACATATAACTTCAATGTCATAATAACCTAGGTTTTTTACTGCTACATGTGGTTCCTGCAGTTAATATATCCAGTTGTATCAATACTAGCTGTTATACCGGTGCAAATACATGGGGTGGTCTTGGCAATCCACTTTCTCTGGAAGTTGGAGAAATCTTCTGGCAAAAGTGAAGAAGAAGGGCTAGAAGATTAAATAGTTTGGCAGCCGGGGCAGAAGAAGAGGTCTGCTGGCAACTGAGGGGGAATTATTGGCACTGGAAATGAAGAGGGTCTAGCAGTGTAGAAGTAGAGAGAGAGGACTTTGGAAAAGAGATGGAAGGGCCAAGTACACAGGCCAGAAAGGTCAAGAGGAAGATTGGCAGGAGAGCAAAAAAGTTTGCCTCCAGAGAGAAGCAGAAAGGGATGACTTCTTAAAATAGAAAGTCCAAAGAGTATCATCAAAGCATTCAGCTGTGGGAAACCTGTCCAGCTAAAGAGGCAGCAAGACTGAGATGTTTATTATTTTTAATTTTTTTGAATGCTGCAAGATGTAAACCAGTCATTTTCGTTAAAAAAACATGTTTAGCTTCAGACTAACAAATTTGCCTTTCAAATTTTCTTCAGAAAAACTCCTAGTGCCGTTCAAAAAGTCCCGAGCTAGAACCCCGTGTTATCTCAGGGTCTTCCACGCCTGGGTCATATATCTCAGCTGGTCTTCCACGCCCAGCTATTTGAAACACAGCTGAAAAGGGGGATAGTGGGCTACTTTGCAGGCACATGGAGCCTTGTAATAAGGAAAAGGTATAGTTCGAATTATGAAATATTAAGTATATTTTAGCCCAGTCTGACTCTTGTCACTGGGTGGAATTTTCAGACTTGTTCATATTTAACTGCTCAAATACCTTTACGATCACCCATTATATGTATGTTAGTACTTATGCTAGCTTCCAAAGTCAGGACTTGCTGTTAAAATTTTGCACTAACAGGTAATAGCTGTTACTTTTTATGAGTGTATGAGATAACACAGTGTACATCAGCTACTGTTGTTGGAGAAGCATTGACTTGTGACATAATTATGCTTGGTAGCTTGATTATTCATTGCTTTGTTACTTCTTGCTTTTATGAAATTGGTTTCTATCAGTTTTGAAGGACGTTACTTCAAGACCCAAACATGGAAGATACTTGCCAAGTCAGCTGTACAAAAGTCTTCATTTAATGAACATGTTTACTTTTTGTGCTTGTATAAATAATTTATAACGTAAATTTCTGAGGTCTAGGGTCCTTTTCCCACAGGAGAGGTAGTCCTGGTACAGGAATTCAAAAAGTTAATACATTGCTGCTTCTGCTCTTGGCTGTGCAGCTTTATATGATACGATATTAAACGGTAGTATGTTTGCTTTTCACTTGAAGAGATCAATAATGTCAATAATTATAGAAAACCAGAGCTGTAGACTTTTTCAGATGACTGCTCTCTAGACTGTGTTACTCAAGGAGACCTCCGATTTATGCCTGTCAGGTGTATGGAGAGGACACATGTATGATAAAGTCATGGTTGGATGTTTATGGGACTTATTCCCATTGCCACCATGGGCCCCTACCTTGTGTCCTGGTTTACAAGGGAATTAATAAAACCTAACACTAATGCACAAAATGTTTGACACCTGTCACGTTACCATTGTAGCCCCATAAAAATTTGATACTGTGGTTTTGATCTATTTTACATCCATAATAAAGAGAAAAAGTTATCATTTGACCAAAAGACACATTTAAGCATTGAGCCCTATGATGAGAGTTTTGATGTTTCAACACTGGTACCTAAGAAGGAAAAGAAATTCAAAATGTCCTTGTAAGGAAACTTCTGTTTACTGATGAATTCTGGCTATCCCAAAGTCAGTCCTGTGTACTGGGCTGATTATAAGCAGTATTTCAGAGGAAGAGAGAAGCAAAATATTTTGATAAATGTAACTGAATTGAACAGAAGCAAATGTTGATACTGGTGACTAGCACGTGTCTGAGTTTCCAACAGCTGGATGAGAATTGTGTTGTAGAACAATAACCCTACCTAGATTGCTTTCAGTGGGATCAAAGCCCACATTTGCTGATTTTACCTAGGATTTCTAGTTAACCACAAAGTTTTGCACACCATCTGCGTGCCAGCCTCCTCCGTGCCCACTGCAAGCGATGCCCTGTAGCTGACCATCCATGGCACGAAGAGTCACCTGAATGTACCCCTCAAAGAGAGCCAGTCACCTTCCTACACCCACGTAGCTTTTCATCAGGAAGCTGACTGTGAACATTTAACGTGAAAGCATATTTTGTACAGGTGACAAATGTAAACGTTCATTATTTCTCCTGTGAGGAGCGGGGTTTTCAAGAAGGACTCTGGGAAAGCAATACGAATCGAGCCATTCTGTCGTATTCAGCTGACACAGATGTTTATTGTACAGCTTCTCCTTTGAGCTTGGACAATTGCCACGTATGATTTAAGCGTGTTTGGAGTCCTGGTGGGTGCAAGAGTCTTGCTGGGCGGTCTCTACTGGGACCAGTGACAGAAGAGGGCATCAGTCTTGCTCTCTGCTTGGCAAATTCACGCAACACAAAAAATAAGGCAATACAAAGACATTAAAAGCTAACGCTCTTAAAATGGGCAGCCTGACACATAATGGAGATGGGGCATCGAGCCTGGGTATGTCAGGAACATAATTTTAACACAACAAGACAAATGTAACCAGGCATGACACATTGGCGTGCTGACATGTGAACCAGTGCATCTCAAACAAAAGCAGTTTGCTGAAAATCATATAGATTCCCCTTGCCCTGAACAAATTTCAGTTTACAAGATTTCAAGCTTTCTAGAATATGTACAACTTTCTGAAGAGTACGTTGGTTTTTTGTTTGTTGTTTTTTTCTTTTTTTAAAAAAGTTAAATGGAACACACACATTGCCTTTGAAATGTAGCCATAACAAGGTCATATATTTAGGTGTTACATATTAAAATATTGATTTTTTTAAAAATATAAAACCCCTGCTTACAATAAATACAATGCAAGTCATAACCTTTATTATAAAAATATTTCAGTGTTCCACAGTAAAGGGTCATTAACATTGCTAAACTGTAGAATTTGATCATTAATGGAGGATACTATATTTTGTTTTTAATAAGGCAGTGATTTATATAGAAACTTATTAAGAAGCAAGATATGGCTAATTTCTGATCTCTGACATGCTTAAAAGATTTGCAAATTAAGGGATTGATCCTGTAGATTGCTGAGCTGATGTGAAGAAATGTTCATAAACAAAGTGCTCACTTTGTCACTGGTCTTTACCTTGCACTTAAGTAGATGTGCAGCATGTGATGGGGGCAACTGAGGTGGTAAAGCTTTCCTGACCCCAGCCATTTCAGACTTCATATGCTACATGAGAAACCAAGCATATGATTCTGTTTTTTGGGGTGTTTTTGTTGGTTGTTTTTTTTTTGGGGGGGACATTCTCCCATGCGGTATCTGTGAGGAGTTGGCTTTGCACCATCTTGTACTCGATGTGCATGGCCAGGCTGCTCGTGTGTGACCAGCCATTGAGCAGGGCCACCTGGGCAACTGTGAACATTGAGGAGGGCTGATGGTAAGCAAAGGTGAGAGGGGACACAGCTACGAAGCCTAGCTACAGCAAGGAGATGGTGTCTGTCAGACACTGGCTCTTCAGCTCCTTGTAGTGAGGGCTGGAGCTCATGAGCCTCTTCAGTGGAAAAAGTGTCTGAAATGCAACCACACAGTGGCAAGGGGAGTTCACGTGAATGGCTTTATCAGCCCTGCAAACTTAGGATGAGCTTAATTAATTTGTTTAAATGACCTAAGGTGCACTGCATCACTTTTCCTGGAGTGGCCCAACCAGAAGGTGTGTGCTGGGGTGGTCTTGGCTCCCATCAGCATCTCTAGTGCTCACAGAGCCTAAATGAGTGACAAGAAATACAGTGTCCTCTAAAAGTGTGGCACAGACCACCTGCCTGCAACGTGGGTCTGCCTGCATGGCTGGGACCTCCTAGATGGGCAGAGTTGAGGTCTTTGGGTCGAAGGACACTTGGGATGGCAGTAGCAGGGCCAAGGGCACCAAAGGGAGAGGAGTGACACATGGCAATTATAACAACTGCTGGAAATGGAGAGTTCCTAGGGGAAAATAACTTGCCTTTGTATAAGTCCCTTTATGTGTGCAAATCTGTGGACAGCGTGATGAAAATGCATTGTTGCATGTTACCCGAGAAAATTTCATAGGGGGGAGAAAAAATTTCCTTTACCAGAATGATCCTGTTACACATGGAATATTTATGAATGTGGGTGAGTTTAGGTTTTCTTTTTTTTTTAGGTGGTGCATGTTTTTCATTATTTTAATCGGGAAAAGCCTGATAAAAGAGAACGTACGCTTCACGTGTCAAAGAACATGCTAAAGCCTTTTTATTCATATGTGAAACCTGCTTATATGTCACTTCATATGATTTTCTTTTTAAATTTTATTAGCTGAATTTTAGTGCTCTAAAGTAAAAGTGATAGCAACCAGGTGCATTATGGGGTAGATGACACAACCCTGCCAACACACCTACGGGAATAATTCCCACATTTCCAGTCTCTGCCCTTTGTGCAGGATCAGGCAGTTGTTTTCTGCTGTTGGTACATCGAAGGCTCTCAGACAGACACCACTGGCCTGATTTTGGGACTGTAAGCTATATTTCACTCCTCTAAAGTGAAATATTGATTTAAAAAAAAAAAAAAAGAAATGCATTGTTCTTCACAGATTTTATGCTTCTGTTTATGTGATTTTTCTTTAATATTTTTCGGTTGTAATGAGAATTAAAAGAAAACTGAACAATAAACCAGACTCCCCCTACTTCACCTGCTTTCTGGCTCAGCCGATTGAAGCTTCCCATGGCTGTTCAGATAGCATCTGGAGGGAATGACCGTTTGTCTGTTAAACAATCAACAATAAATATATGTATTTATGAGGACAGCGAGAAGCACAAACTGCATCCCATGCAGCTGCTGCTGCCGGTACCTCCACAAGCCTGTTACTGCTTAAAGATTTAAAAATTTTCTATGGCAATTTGAAATATTTTTTTTTTTTTTTTAAATACCTCAATACAGTGAAGCGAAGACATTTGCAACCTGAGTTTAAAAGGAAAAAAAAAAAAAAAAGAAAAAAGCTTTATATTCTTTCTCTGCAAGCCTTTGATCCTGACTCTCCAGTTGTGGGAACAAGGAGAAGTCATCTTCCGTGAACTGTGAGTAGGAAGCTGCGAGGGAATCGGCAGAGGAGTTGAAACGTTAGGCCTTGTTTATACTGGGGATTAAGTCATTTGTGGTCAGTAACCAATGCAGCTGGGCTGCGAGCAGGCTCCCGGTTCACATCAGATGACATTACTGGAGTGGAAATCGGGGGCACGCTCGGCTGCTGGAAGGGGCGATTTCTGCCCTGGCCATGTGCGTGGGGGTATTTCACTCCCTGCCGATCGGCGCGAATCCAGACCGGAGACGACCGTATGTTCTCGGTCCTCGTGTTTCCAACATGTCAGGTTGGAGCAGCGCTCCTTGGATGAACGGAAATCTTCAGAGAAAAAGGGTTCTGAAGAGATTGATCAAAACCATAATTTTATGGGTGTAGCAACAAACAGCCAAGCCAAGGCTGAGCTGCAGAAAAGAGCTGCTCAGGGCGGCTGCTACTTGGTGTTTCTCAAGGTCCTAAAGAAGACAACAATCAGAAGATAGGGAAGTAAAGGAGGGGGAAAATGCCTAAATTGCTGCAATGATCTGTCTGTGTAAACATTTCAAACATCTGTCTGCATTTGGAAATATCCTGGGTTGTGCTCTGAAAGTATTAAGACTTTTTCCAAAGGTGATTTTATTGTCAACTACTATTACGGCAGATTTATTTTTTTCTAGGAGGCACATGGTTAACATCTTTCTGTGCTTCTAAATATAAACTTGCTTCCCAGTAGTATTATCCAGGTCTCATTCCTTCTCTATTTCTCTTTCCTTTTTTCTGCTCCTCTCCTCTTTCTCCTTCTGTCGCTATCTGTGTGCGTTTGATGAGGCTCTGGGTTACAACTGGACTCTGCGAGGATGGATTCCTTTTGTGATCTGTGCCGAGTTATACCAAAACTTTCTGTAAAGTTTTACTTTTGTGGAGTGCTATATAGTGACTTTTTATGTGTCTAAGAAATGGAAACATTTTGTCTCGTATAAAAAAAAAAAAAAAAAAAAAAAAAAAAAATATTTTTATACTCTGCTCCATTCACAGACCACATCAGAGGTATTCTAAGAATAGAATAGATCAAATATATTTTATGGAAATATAATGAGAAAAGGATGTGTTCCCAAAACTCACTCTGAACAAAGGAATGCAACATAGTCAGGAATACTTTAATGCGCCTAACAATTTTCTCATGTGAAAGGCTGAAGGAACAGTCTTGGTTTGAAGAAATCTTCCAATTCTCCCCAGGCACCCTGAACTTGAAATCAGAACTAGGAAAGCTATATATTACAAAAAAGAAAATGTATGGAAAAAGTGACTGAGGGCATTAACCATAAAAGACGTTTTGAAAAGAAAAATAACATCAATATGAAACATTTTGTCATGTTTCATTTCATTGATCATATATTTATTTTATGTGCTCTGGAGCGCTGAAGCTTAGATGTAACTACATTTCAGGAGCCTCATATTAGACCTGTCATTCTCTTTGTGGTGAAAACTAAATAGCGAGGAAAAAATAAAATAGATTGCAATTATTAGATTTGGGTTGGATTCCATTGGATTCTGCTTAGAAACTTCAAAAATTGAACTTAGAAAATGAGACATTACATTAACAGCTATTAAAGACGCTGCCTGTGTGACAGAGAAGTGGGAGGTACACCTACAATGTAAAATAATGCATCTTTTTCAGAGTAAGGCAATATGTTCACCTTAAAGAGGCTTGTAATTAAAACTGCCAGCGTTGATTAGATCAACCGTGTAGGAAAGATGCATTTGTATTAGTTCTAATTAAATCTATTCTAAACAAGTTGAAGTTACAGATTGGGGTTTTTTTTCACTCCCCGATACAATGGCATATATTTCAGCTGCTCTATAAAGCTCCCAAGTAGTACTGATCTCTGCTTAAAAGGCTCAGTCTTTTTTGTAGCTGGTCTCTCATCCCAGGTTACTTCTGCCTCAAGTCTGGATTTCTTTCCAAGGCAAAACCCACCATGTTTTGAAATAGGGTTGTTACAGGACCGCGATGGAGGGGATCAGGCCGCTGTTAGCATCGTCAGAAAATTTTTTTTAGCATTGGTAAGGAAAATGAAAGCATTTATCATAACTCGGGCTCTTGAGTTATTGGTCTTAATGTGTTTTCCAATAAATATAAGGTTGGCTTAGAAGTCCGTAGTGGAGAGAAGTGGGGTAGGGAAAGGCACAAGCAGATACCGATTCACCTCTGGGCACAGTATAGCTCTGCTGCTTTGGACCTCTCCTCGACCCCCGGTAGCTGAGCAGGTCAGGATTGATGCTCATGGCTCTGTGCATGCCAACTTTCTTTTTCAAACAACCTGAGTGCATGGAAAACCTCCAGGTACTAAGAGTGCTGTGTTTCGGCTTGTAATACAACTGGAAAAAATAAGTTGCGCTATGTTTTTCGTATTGATTTTCTTTCTCCTTGGTGCAACGTTTTCAATTTAAATGGCAGCAGACTGAGGCACAGAATGGGAAAAAATGTTCTGAGCTACACAACTGGGAAAAGAGCCTGCTTTTCTGATTTTGTGTCCATGTTATCCAATTAAATTTTGTCACTGTCCTGTGATTTCATGTCCAGTGCAGTATTGCTTCCACGGAAGAGCTAATTATGGAACAAGATAAGTACAAAAGTGCCCATATTTAATTAAGAATATTATATAGTATATCCAGGAAGATTTTTTTTTCCCCTAAAATTGTTTTAATTAACATGAAAGAAAAGCTTCTGCTGACTTTTTATTGTTGCAAGATAGAGAGAAAATTATTTCATGCTAACATTGGACTATATTTAGCTTCCATCTCTCTATCTACAGAAGAAAAATTGAAAATTAGTTTATGTTAGATTGTATTGCTCCTTTTTATCTCATAAGGGTTTCCTTCAAGTGCCATTAAATAATGATATAATCTTTAGAATATTAGTTAATAGATGATAAATATTTCATTTTTGTTGTTTGGTTTTGTGTTTTGTCCCTGTTGTATTTCCCAGCTGAGGAAGAAATCTTCCACCTTTCAGAAACCTGATATTTTGGACCAAATCCCTCTCTGAACAGGTTGTATGCTGCCCTTTTCAAAATCAAGCTATCGGAAGATGCCCTTCAGCAGAAGTGTTAAGAGGACTTGGTGAGCTTAACGTGTTTTGCCTGCTTAATTTAATTTGGAAAAATTCAACCAGAAAATGAAGTTATTAACAGGTTGGTACATTCAGAGATAAGATGATGTCACAGGAAAGCAGTCAAGTGGGTTGCTTGTCAAAATATAAAATATGTATCTGTCAGAGTCAAATGATAGATAAGCTGTGGCTGGGTGTAGGATGCAGTGAAAATAGTGTGCTAAAAATTGAAACCGAATCCCACCAGTCTGGAGCACAAGCTTTTAGTAACTATTGTGGTGATCAGAAATATAACAATTCTGGGGACATGAACTGCACTGCTTAAACACGGTGCGCGTCATTTCTTGGCACTGGTAGCCAGAAGCACGTACATCAGCACTAGACCTCAAACAAACTGGGGAGACCTTGAAAGTGTGGCCATTTCAACAGCTGACTTTGAAATGGGGACAACCCATTAGCTCGGGTAGAGCAAAATGAGAATGAATACATTTTTCCCTGGGTAACGCGGGGACCTTTAAGGCCTTAAAACGTGAAAATAGAGCCTGTCTAAGCCAACGTGATGAGCTTTTCGGTATTAGAGAGGTTCAGATCAAAGAGAGAAGTCTCCAGTGTATTCTCCAGGAACACGTACGCGTCATGTCAGTCACAGGCCCCTTCCTGCCTTCTGGCTTGCCATATAAAATAGCTGGCATCAGGAGTTTAAAGTTAATAAACTCGGGGAATTTTAAATGGCAATTTGGAGTCTTGTATGAGCAAAACTGAATAGGCTACTTAGCAAGGAATGCAGTCAAACTCCCAAATACTGTGATGGCAAAATGAAAGAAATACCATTATAAGAAATGTTGCTATTGCGTTATCATCGAATTTGGGGAAATGATCCCACTTATGTGGAACTGCACTCACTGCAAGTTGCAAAATTGAGCTTTGAGACTGTAAACTCTTGGGGACAGCCCACGAAATATCTCTGTTTGCTCATGATCTTCCATGATGCAGAGTTTAATTGTGACTGGGAATGCTCAGGACTAACAGAATACAAATAATAGAAATCCGAAATAAAATGCTGCTCTTATATTTAAAGGTCAGAATAGACTGCTCTGACCTCTTGATCTACGGGCCACAGGGCTTTGTTCAGTAATACCACCATGATATTTCTAATTTATGCTTCAGCTTAAATAGTTCCTAAAGCATCAGCTGGAGAAATACTCCTCCTCAGGAAAGAATAAGTTTTAATATGTTGTTCTGATGTTCTTTTTTTTTTTTTCAGTATTTAAAATATTTCTCATTTAAAGGTCTTTAGCCCTAACTTCTAACCTTTGGATTTTGATTCTTCTTTACACCTGAATAAACTTACCTCATATCAAAACCTTATTTTAGACATGAAACAGGTGGAGTTTAAATCTGTAGGGTGGGTTCCTAAAATTTTTAGTATATTTTTTTTTTCCCTAAGTCAATTCCAGGGTTTTTGCCGTACTTTTTATTGTGTGAATGCTAGAACTGAATGTTGTTTTTTTGTAATGATTTCCCCAACGCTGTACACAGAGGAGACAGCAGCTTTCTGCTGCTGCGTGTTATCCTCCATTTTATGTACTCAGGGATCACATTCACCCTTTGGGACTTCATGCTGTTGGGATTATATGTGCTATGCTTACTCTGTATCATGCTAATTTTTTATTCAGCAATAATCGTAATGGTGATCTAGAATTATCTATATTGTTGCCCTACATAAGTTTATGACATCATAGATACGTATCAACTTTTAAAGATGAACGTATCATCCTTTTTTTAGTTAAAGTCTGAAAATAAATCTCAAATCTCCCAGCATGAGGAACTTTGTTTTAACTTGTGTAATGACAATGCCCTCGTAATTGAAAGAAAAAAGAAAAAGGAAATTTGAGAGACTATTAGTCTACATGTGGTATACTTCTTTTTCATAAATTGAAAATAAAAAAAAATCCAATGACACATTTGGGCTGAAAAACTGTTTGCTGCACATGTTTTATATATGTGGGTTTATTACAGAGATCATGTGCCTTAATTAGGTAATTTATATTGTGTTATCCAAAGAAGATGTTCTTGTTCAATTGGATACACAATAAAAGTTTCAAGAAAACTTGTTAATCCTGTTTCTACAGAGATCAGTGCCTGGATACAGAATAACAACAACTACAAATATGTCTCTGCATGCTGGTACAGTTACCTACTAGATTACTTACTAGATTATGTTCATATATATATATTTATATATACACACAATATAGGTAGGAATGAGTTGTATTTTTAGTAGGACTTTTTACTTTTCTTCCTGAAACTAAATATATTACCTTTACCCACCAGGCCAATTTTAATTCAAAACTAAAAGTTTAATGTTAAATAAAATTAGCCCCAATGAGGAAAGTTCAGGCCTTCATTTTGTTATCTCGGGCAATTTGGCCTTCTGTGGTGTTTTGGAGGGGTAATGGCAACTTGAACATGAGATGTCCTGGTTATTTTTTTCCTCCTTTCCACAAAATCTTGATATTTCCTAAATGAGTGTTTTGTTTCCTTGTACTTCGCTGATTCTCTTCACCCAGAAATGGAATCTAGTTGTCGCTGGTTAGCCTCACTAATTGAGACTTCTTAGTTTCTCTTCCCTTTGTCATTAAGCTGGATTTGAGCTTCACATACCCTTGCAATTACTTTGAAATTCCAAGTCTCCTTGCAGCTACTTTGAGAAATCTGAAAGCTAAATGATTCCCAAGTTTAAAATATGGTGTTCCCTAGTTGAAAGGCAAAAAGCAATATTGTTATATTTGTATTCTGATGAAATTCATTATGTACAATATAATTTGTGTCTCCATAACAATCTACTCTTCTTCAATTAGGGATTAAGCCAGATACTGTATTTCTTCCAGATCTTTGTAGTAACTTCTCTTTTTTTTTTTTTTCATTGAGAATACAGAAGGAATTTGAAGTGTGTGTCACTGGCAGTAAAATACAAGTTTACAGAGTTTTTCTTCTGTTTATTGTAAATCAACTACAGAACAGCAACCCATGGCATCAGTCCAGGAAACTGAGATTATGAAGTTAGGAAGTAGAAAGATGAACAGAAAATCATGTTTATAAATCTCGACGAACATCTTCCTTGCTATGCAGTGGGGACCTGCTTCAGCTCTCTTTGAAGTCAATAGGAAAACTCCCACCAACTTCCAGCGGGACTTGGCTCAGACCCTGCTTGCTCGCATTTGTGCCCAGTTTGGGGTGGGGTACGGCGAGGTGCAGTGTGTGCAGAGAACTGTGACTGGCGGGATTGGTCCAAGGACCTTGGATGCAGTGGGAAACGAAGGCGAAGAAGTGAAGTTATTTATCACACCTCATCAGACCGATTTCCTTATTCATGGGAACCCCACAGCAATGGAAATGGCGCCTTATTGATGGCCAACTCGCTGATGTGTTACGAGCCCTAGCTTCTGTCCACAACTTCATTCCTCTGAACAATATTTGAAGTGTAGCCTAGGAGAAATCTGTTGTAATTTGCTCTCCTCCTTTCTGTATTTATAAGCCTACAATATTGTAAGTTTTTACTGTGGGTGGACAAGCAACATCCACTCATATCAAAGAAGATACAAGTACAGATAAATATAACTTTATACATTCATTTTTATATAACTTATGCAAATGTATGCGCAAGTTAGTCACAGTCCCCAGGCTGGCAGCAGATAGCTGATGTGGCCATTGTTGTAGTTTCGTTTGGACACTTGCGTTGCTGGATGATCTTTCTGCCTTTAAGCAGAGCTTTGCATACATATGTTTGCTCTGCGCCTGGTAGAGCAAGGTTTGGCTGGAAGGAAATGGCAGGATGGGACAGAGAGGGGCACGGTCCCGGCAGTTGTTCGTCTCTACTGCCAAGGTAGGGCTTAGACAAAATGTGTGTGGAGCCGCCTTGTTTTTTTTTTTTCTTTTGAGGGCATTAGCAAAAAAGGTTAACGTTTGAAAATGGAGGAATGAACAACGAGGGGTTGGCGTGTGCACCGACTGTGGCCCTCACTGGCATCCATCTCCTTTCTCAATGCCCCAGCCCATCTCCTGTGACAGCAGGATTGTTGGTCTCCACCTTTTAAACGAAAAAAAAAACCCACCCAAAAATCTCTTTTTCCCCATTACATCACTGGTTGCTTCACGAATGGCTTATTTTACCTAGCACTTGCTGTTAAGTACTAACTGACCATCTTAAAAACCAAATCAAATTATATAGACACAGCAGCTTATTGTTCTTATTTTATGGGAACTTATCTGTTGCTCTCCAAAGACTGAGCAAAACAAAAAGGCCAATTTTGGTATGCCAGGTTCAATTGTCCAAATTAGAAATTAGTATTCTTAATGTTCATCCTTATTTTAAACACCCATGAATAACTTGGTCCCTACTGCTTAGATTATAGGTTTTAGTGTGTGAGTTTTAATAATTCTAATTAATGGTGCTATCTTTATTATATTACTTTGTACTGGTGTTCACTCTTTCATCGTGAGATCTCAAAGCACTCTATTAAACTGCACCAAATCTTTGTAAAGGATATGAATTTTAGCCTATTGAGTTTATGTATCGGATAAGCGTAGTAATGAGAACGAGCGGTTTTTCCAAAGTTCATTTCAGAGCTTTGCATTGATTCTCTGCAATATTTAAACACTGGGAAAATTAGGCTCCAGAAAACTTGACTCCCACTTCTACCCGCTAAATTATGGATCTCTATACTCCCCATTCTGAATTTCAAGTAATCTTTGAAAAATTTGTATTCAGGAGTCTTCAAATATGAATACTGATAATTATATCAATATTATTAATATGCACTATTAAAAGACATAAATCTACATTTTCAAAGCTTTGATGTGCTTACCAAACTGAACTTTTAAAATGAAAGTACGTTTTTAAATCATGTATGTATTACAGAAATCCGTTAAGACTAGTCTCGCAAAGACCTGTGTATGCTTAGAGCAATGATTCACGTGCTCCCGCAGTGGTGCCCTGGGAGCATCGTGGATATCTGATGGAACAGACCTGTTCAGTATCTCACAGATTGTTTCTCAACTAATTTCTGTTGTTGTTCCTCCTCTTTGTTAATTCTGTTTGGTTTGGGTTTTGGTTTTTTTTTTTTTTAATGTTTGTTTCCTGTATTGTTATATTTATATGTGATTTTTATAACACTACAATTGTGAACTGTGAGGATTACCATCTGGAGAAGCTGTGAGCTAAATTCACACCAGATCTCCGTGGTGGGTTCTTATCTCTCTGATAATCTCACTTTTCAAATCCAGACACACCGATTACTGTAGATAGCGTTGTGTTTTTCTTAAAAATTACATAGGTCTTCTCTTCCTTTCCTACTGCTGTACAGCAAGGTGAGAGCTGGTCATTCACTACATGGATTCGAAAGGATTTTCATATTTCAGCCTTGTTAGGTGCTTCAAACTGGAACATCATTACTCTTCCATTTGGACATTTTAAGACTCTTAGTTAACTGGTTTAAAAATAATAAAATTGTGACTTTTAGTTGACATTATAAGCTTGCATTCTGAAGGTTGTGCTTATATTTTGAGGTTGCTAGCTGGGAAAATCAAGACTAACTGAACTGACTGCAATTCTGAATGCTTCCCTCCTTTTAATGCTGCTGTTTGTTGTTGGGAATTTTAGTCTAAAGGAAGGTGCATGCATAAGAGTTGCTCTCTGACCAGATTGCTGAAGGCAGAAAGTCACTGACAGAGAAGCAGAAATGTTTTGAAGAGCAGTATCGGGCTCCCTGTCTCTTTTGCACTAACCACCAACAGCTGGAGAACAGGCAGCGGAGAGGCAAGAGGATCACGTCTCATGGATGCGTGTGCATAGGCTTGAGGCTGAGCAGAGTTTCCAGGGGAAAGGTACAGGTCTTTGTTGCCTTTACTTGAATTTCTGTAATTACATGGAAAGGAAATTTCAAAATACTTAGTACAAATCTTTGTAAAAGATATGAATTTTAGTCCATCGAGTTTACGTAGTAATGTATTTTTTACTTTATAGCTATTTTTACCAAAGAGCTGAACAATGCAGCTAAGCAGCAACAGGGAGAGGACCTACGTGGGGAGATAGAAAAAGTGGGGGGAAGAGAAAGGGATGTTTATAGCTGACCAGGGAGGTTTCAGGCCTTTCCACTGTGATTTCAGACCCCGGGATCACTGGATTCTGCCCTTTTCAGCAGAAGTGTTGGGCAGGGCAGCAGTATAGGGGAGCGTGTCACATTGCAATTTATGGCTCTAAATGGTGACAAGACAGTGCCCGTATCTATCTGGTCTCAGGTCAATGTGGTTGGAAAATGTTTGATCTCCTTCAGAAGACGAGGAGTGTCCCACAGCCACCTTTATTTCACCCGCTCTTGCATCTGCTGGAACATCTGGTGGTGGCTAGTGTTGGAGACATGACAGTAGACGTGTTGGGGAACCAGTCTGGCTCAGGATAAGAGTTTTTATGCTTCTCTGTGCTGCAGAGCACTGGGGGATCAGAAAGACACTCATGCTCTGACCTTTAGGAGTTTGAAATGCTGAGAGCAAGGTTGTCATTGAGTAAACAGCATTTCCTGCTTAGAACTTCGGGAGGCATATTTTTGCTTTGTTGTATACTTATAACTAGTGATTAAAAATTAGGCCTTTTAAAAACTTTTACCTTAGACCATCAGTATTTTAGTGTTAAAACCCTCACCCTTTTCCTCAGCGGTACGCTTTTGTAGAACGCAGTCACGTGGGAATAGTGTTGACTGGTAATTATTTACTTGGTCGGACCGGTTAGTTTTCCTTCAAATGAGGTACTTTGTTTTAGCAGTGGCATCTTCTCTTAAATAGTTATTTAGAGAAAAGCTGCAGAAGATAGCAACTTCGCAGAGGAGGGGAAAAAAAAAAAAAAAAAAAACCCAAACCAAAAAAACAACCACACAAGTTGGAAGGGCTTAGAATAAATTATTGCATGTCATTCTGTGGGAAAATCTTCCCGTATGAATGCTGTGTTGTTCGCAATGCGAGTGCCAGATCCACTCAGCTCTGCTTTGCACTTCTGTCACCCTTATCACTCATGAGACGATACTCTTCTACTGTAAGTGCTACCCCCAGCGGCATGTATTCATTTATAGGACTTGCATACTTATGCTTAAGTCAGACACCCAAGAGGCACAGGATGAATTGACGGTATGGGCAGATGCTTTCAGCAAAGAAACTGGGATGTTAAAAGAGCTTTAGCGTGGTTATTGTTTTGCCAGGCAAATCCATGTACTTGTCATCAAGGTGTTCGGGAGTATTTCAGCCTCGTCGTACAAGCTGAATACAAGAGCTGTAATCAAGAGTTACATCATTTGGTGAGACAAGACCTTGAGGAATACAGCAAAGGGAAATGTGCATAATTAGAACAGTTCAGTTACAAGGGAAAGGGGCTTTGATAGTGTTAGAAATGCAGCTGAAACACGCAGTCTCCATTGCCCTGTCATCAGGCATTACATGGTAGATGTCAATGGGCCGGGGAGACCTCGGGATCCAGTGAAGGAATGTGGGGTTCCCTCTTCCAACCTTCCCAACCTTCAGGAAACCATCTAAGGTGACCATCTGCTGAGTCACGAGGTCTCTCTGTCTGTGGACAAACACCAAACCAGAGATTAAAAAAAAGGGTCACTAACTAAAAACTGAATTTGAAAAAAGCAGTTTGTTTTGATAGTTGGTCAAAGAATGTTGATAAATAAGAGCACGACCGATTTCCCCCCTCCTCAAAATTCCTGTAAAGGAAGAGCTTGACGTGAAGAAGGGCCAGACATGACAGCCATGGTGACAGGGAACCCATCGTAGGTCGTCGAATGCGTTAGGGCCAATGCGCTTCCCATGGTGCTTTCCACACTCACATTTTTGCCAAAATCCTTCCTAGAAGTTTCAGTTAGGGGAAAAAAAAAAAAAAAATTCGCTAGTGACACCCATTCTGAGTATGCAACATCCAGGCTGCTTTATTTATACTTTTTACAAAATATTTATCACTGCCATAGTGATAACTAACCTAAAAAAAGAGATGATGTTTCAAAGCAATTTGACCTTCTCCAGACCCTATCTAGAGACATCTCTATTCTTACATGTATATTATTGGCAAATGTTTTGAATTTTTGAGTTTGTAGAGGAAAATGTTCAACATCTCAGGGATTCTCGAGCCATGGGAGACTGCTTTCCACCCAGCACTAAGTAGTTTACCAGACAATACTTACATTTTAGGTGTCAAATGTGTTGTAACTCTCCCTGGACCTTAACGTACAGTGAATGAATAACATCGTTCCTCTTTGCCTTTTAATTATTCTATTTATTATAAGACAAAGCCGGTAATTGTGGCAGTAGCTAAGTGGGTGACTTCCAAGAAACACCGTTCAGTGAGCGCTGGAGGAAGATACTCGCGTGCGGCTGATGCTCCTCCAGGACGTTAGCACCAACTGGCATCGCTGGCATTCGTTTTTTGGGTGAGACTATGGCTGGAGCCCTACCTCCCAAAGCAAGCGCTGCAGCAGGGCTCTGCAGGTGAGCAATTCTGAAAATAACGGATTTAATGATCATATAAAAGTCACGGTCAGACATTTTTTAATTGTGTCTGCTGGCTGAGTGCTGCTGGGTGCTGTGGAACGTGAGCAGCGCTATGAATATCAGGAATGCTAATAATGGGGTCCCATTTCTAACTTGGGAACAAGAGTTTTATTGCGTGCGCATAACTTCCACAGGCAAGCATTCCTCTTGTCTTGCAGGATGCGGGGTGTGGTTCTGCGTGAATAACGCCGGTCCTTTAAAAGAATACTGGAAGACAGTCAAAGAATTGTTTCTTTGCCAATAATCATAGCGTGGGGAGGCGCCAGGCTCAGGTTTTAATCCTGCGAATGACTCCAATGCAGCGAAGGAGGTAAATATAGAGTGCAATTTGAGATCTAGGTCTTCATTGGGTTTTGGGGGGTTTGTTTCTTGCTTGGGGGTTTTTGGTGTGTGTGTTTTGTGTTTCTTTTTTGGGTTTTTTTTGGGTTTTTTTTGTTT